>PVHY01009650.1:0-55322 GCA_004024945.1 Uropsilus gracilis
GGGCCCCGGCCGCAGCCGCAGCTTCCTAGCCTGCCGCTTACAAGCTTGCACCACCATGCCTGGCCTTGATCCCCACTCCTTGAACATATGCATATTTGCATTTAAAAACAGTGAAAGAAATTCAGCTGCCAACAGTATTCATCTCTGAGTAGTAAAATTATAGTTGAATTTTACTGCCTCTTTATAGTTTTTTGTTACATCTATGTTGAATAAGTTTTCTTTCCTAATTAAAAATGCAGACATCGTATATTTATTAAAAGAAACTAGCAAGTCTGGAGGAGGAGCCAGCATTAGGAGGGTGACACAGCAGGTGACATGACTAAGTTTGCAAGTGCTCGTGCCCCATTTCCTGTTCTGCAGCAAGCTTGCTCTACCACGCAACTCTAGTGATACCATGAAGCTTTAGCTGGTGACCGGTGGAACAACCATTTCACCAGTGGGAAGAGGCCTGAGGATGCAAGGCTTTCCTGCCCTCCTCCTGCCTGCTCTCCTGTGCACAATTGCTGCTTTCATTTGTGTTGGTATGGAGTCTGCCCACCTTGAGTCCAGGGAGGTTTGGGAAAGAAGTTGCAACTGAATTGGACTGTGCTTTCCTCCTAGGTCAAAATTGGCCTGATTGGGCCAGCTTCATTGAGAGAAATGTCCGTGGGTAAGGTCCTTGTTCTTTTTTCCAGGGTCCAGCAACCTTGAGAGTGTCACTCAACCTACAAGAGCAGTATATAAACAAGAGGGGGGTTCTGCAATCTTGCACTGTACCGTCACTGTCAGTTACAGCTATTATTGGTTGTACTGGTATAAACGGCCTTCCAGTGGAGACCTGATTTTCCTGATTAATCTGTATTCTGAAAAGAAGAACTCAAAAGAAGGACGATATTCTGCCGTATTTCAGAATTCAAACAAACTCCTAAAACTCACCATCTCAGCCTTGACGGCTGAAGACTCATCTGTCTATTTCTGTGCTGTCTATCCTTACCACAGTGAGGGGAGTGACGGCAAGAGCCTTACAAAAACCCCCAGGGCTCAACACAAGACAGCCACCTGCTCCAGGAGCCTAAAAGAACCCACAGCACAGGAAGAGGGTAGATAGAATGCATAAGAGGTGACCCTGGTGGTTCTAAAGAATAAGCTAATGAATGCTCCAGAATCAGTGTTCTCACATTTGTTACCAAAGAAAGCATGTTGGTTGCAAGACTCCAGCCAGCCTGGAATGTATTTCATCTCTGACTCTGGAGCCTGGGGACATTGGCATCACTGATACAGGTGTGGATTCATTGTTTCCACTTGTCCACCATCCATCTTCACCTTTTCAGACCCACCTTGACATGCTTTGGTTAACCAAGCCTCCCTCCTTCTACTCTAAGTTTGGATTTAGACGAGGTTTATTTATTTATTACTCCCACTTCCTGGCCTATTATCATCATTGGCAAAAGGATGGGCATCTACCCAGTTTCACATTCCAAAATTTATTATGGAACTATTGAGAATGCTGTTAGGAGGTGAGAGACTAGGAGGTAAGCCTAGAGCTCCCAGAAGCCTTCTTCTTCCACAAGAGAAGAGTATGATCCTGAAAAGAGAAACCAAGTTCTCACATTACTTGAGGCTCTGCAGTGGTTAGAGGAGATCTACTTTTCAGTTGTAATCCCAGAACCTCAGCTTGTGTTGCTCCAGAAGCAGAAAAGGATTCAAGAACAAGGGTTTAGTTGGGAGGTAATCCAGGATGCCTGATGAGAGGATGGAGGTGAGTAAGAGAGAAAGCAAGTCAGTTGGTAAAGGATGTGTATTATCAAGCCAGTCATTACTGAGTTCCTGGAGTCCAACCCTATGAAGGAGCCTCTGGGAATCAGTGTGAAACGCTTACTACAACTTGTCCCACCTGAGAGCCAAAGAGGCTTGGTCATTTGATACCCAAATCCTGCATATCATCAGTGGGGAATGGCTCCAATAATGGGATAGGAGCCCCTCATTCCCTAGCACTTAACACCCATGCCTATGTTACTACAGTGAATATCTAACTGTTCCCACCCCATTTGAGTCTTCCTACTCAAGTCCTCCCCATTCCAGTTGCAAAATTACTCGCCCTTAAAGAATTTTTTTTAATTTATATATAAATTTCACATCATTGTAATCCCAGGGATCCTCCCCACTATTCCTCCCTCTTCCCCCCCAGGCAGAAGTTGTGTGCTTCAGCTTGTTGCTTAGCTTGTTTTGACTTTTCCTTATGGCTTTTGCTTATTTTTTCCCTATATCCCATATATTAGTGAAACCATTTGGTTTCTGTCTTTTTCTTTTCGACTTGTTTCTGCTAATATGATTTCTTCTAAGTACATCCATGTTATCATAAAATCATCCAATTTGTTGTTTTTAATTGGTGAGTAATAATCCATTGTGTATGTATACCATATCTTTTTCATCCAGTCCTCTGTTTGGGGGCATTTTTGGTTGCTTCCAAGTCCTTGCAATTATAAATAATGTGGCAGTAAACATCTGAGCACAAGTGTCCCTTTGTACCCACATTGAGGTCTCTTTTGGGTAGATTCCCAAGAGAGCAAGACCCTCAAAGAATCTTGCCTGCCACAAATTCCCAGACCTCCGACCAGACTGTTTTTCAAGTTCCAAATTCTGCTCCAACTATTTGCTTTTTCTAAAATGTGTTTCCTCCCTAATTCCACTTTTGAAGTTCACTATCTTTCAAATCTATTTCACATCTCTCCTTTGATGCTTTTGAGGGCACACTGGCAGCGGTGAGCACACCTAGATCCCACAGTTCAGTTTCTAACACCATTTTTCTATTAAACCAACCAAGATCCTTTGAGGAAGGGCTTATTCTCAAGCTAGAGTGGGAAAGGATCATGCAAAATAAGCCTGGAAAGTGCTTGAAAACAACAAAACAAAAAACAATTATGGGAGTGTATCAACGGGATAACCCAACTGAAAAAGCTCCACGGCCAAAGTTGCAACAATTAATCAATAACATTAATAAAGTAGTATTAATAATACAAAGTGTCAAATAAATATCAATGAGTTAGTACTGATATAGACAAATGAGCAAATAAATTTCTCTGCTGGGAAGAATAGACAAATCTCCCATGCACAAGACTTCTAAATAATTTAGATATGCAACACTCAAGAAAGTGGAACATAATTTCCTGCTTCTTAAATGTGAACTGTATGTAGTAACTTCTTTCCAAGGAGGACAGTATACAGAAAAGGTGAAAAGAACAGAGTTACTCTTCTTCAGAGAAACTGACAACATCCCATCAGTCAAGTGATCACAGTCAACATAGTATTGGCAGCACGTGGTGATGGTGATGTGATGAGAAATGACACTTTATATGGTGATGTGATGAGAAATGGTACTTTATATGGTGATGTGATGAGAAATGGCACTTTATATGGTGATGTGATGAGAAATGGCACTTTACCTCTGTGGTTTTATTCCCAAACATCCATACCCCCAGTTTGGTCATGGGGAATCACTGGAGAAATTTCAAATGAGGGACATTCTACAAACTACCTGAGTAGGATGTCTCAAAACTGTCAAGGTCATCCAAAAAGTCTGACAAGTTGTCACAACCAAGAGAAGCTCACAGAGACACGAGCAACAGAACAATGACACTAGCTAAAATCTAAGCAAAACTAAAAGTATTAGCTTAAGTTAAAATCAATATGTCAGTGATGGTGTATCAATTGTAGCAAAAGTACCATCCAAAGCTCCTTTGAAAGAAGAAGGAAGAGTGGGTGTGAGGTAAATGGAAACTGCCCACTCTTCACATCTGTCAACTGAAAACTCTTCTAAAATTTAAAGTTTATTTTTAGCACTTATAAAATTATAGGTTTTAATTTACAAATGACCTGATTTTCATGGACAGAGAATTGTAATTTTATGAATAGCTATGTTCTCTTTTTTATTAAATTTATTTATTTTCTTACATCATTGTTCATTTCTGTATGATATTTTCTTTCTTACCTCAGATGTAGTCTCTGTAGTTCTCCCACCACCTTGGCACTCAGGATTCATTACCATAATCCCTTGTGTTCTTCCCTCCCTATTTGACCTCTCTCCTCCCCACCTCCTCTGCTGGATGCCTCAGATCTACTATTAGCTTGCAAATTTTATCTTTTTCCTGAACCTTTGTCCAGTTTCTCTAGATTCCACAGGTAAATGAATTCATCCATTATTTTTCCTTTCCTTCTGATTTACCTTGCTTATTATAATCCTTCCAGTTCCATCCACATTGTCACAAATGGCATGAGTTTATCTTATTTGATTGCTGAATAGTTGAATAGCCATGTGCTTAAAGATATATCAATAAGAGTCTTGAATGTGCTGTGTAGTCCATGCCACTGCCTACCTGTGGCTCTTGAACACCAGCATTATGGTTCATCCTTATCAAGATGAACTGCAAGCTTAAAACACACAGTAGGTTTCAATGACTTAGCATGAAGAGAAGAATTTCAGCAATCCCGTTAATGTCTTTCATGTTAGCTATATGCTGAAATAACAATATATTGGCTTGTTAGGTTTAATAAAACAAATTATTAAAATTAATTTTTTATATTTCTTTGCACATTCTTTTAATGTAAGTAGTGAAAAATGTTTAAATGTATGTGGCCCACAGTGTATTTCTATTGCTAGCAGTAGTCTAAAAGAATAAAAATTAAATGTTAACAATGGTTATTACTAGTAGTGGGATTAAAGGCAATTTTTAGCTTCCTTTTTTTAGCTAATTTTTCTTCAATGGATTTGGATGTGTTTTTTGTATAATAACAGTAAGGAAGTACAAAGAACTACTACTGTGAAAAGTCACATTAACAGATGGAAGCACCAAGTAGAAATGTCAAGCTAGAGAGCCCTTTCATCAATTAATTATCCATTCATTCATTTGGGAAAAAACATATATATATATATATATATATACATACATACTTACATACATATATACACATGAAAGTGTGTGACCAAAGAAAGGCTTTTTGACTTTAACTGTTTACTCCTATCCGCCTGCTTCTTTCTCCAAAGCAGGCTACAAGCAGTTTCTTTGCAATTACCTTTAACCTTAACTGGATACTTTTATTTGCCTGCTACTCTCTACAAAGCAGGCTGCACACTCTTTATTAGCATTTTTACTGATCACCTTTATCATTGATATGCAAAAGCCAGCCAACTGCTCTCAGCTCTAAAAACTGCAGAAAAGAAAAACTTTAAAACACAGTTTAAACTTTCCATTCGTGGGTTCTTACTACCATCCTCAGCCTTTTTTAACCAAAATATTAAACCAAGACTATCAGTGCAGTGCAGACTAATTTATTTCTGACAAAGTGATTTTTGATTATCCTAATAATTACAAAAGAAATATGTAAGACTTAGAATATTTTAACATTGTTTAAAACTTTTCCCAGTATTGTCTAAAGTCCTTTCCCAGATTGCCCCAAATATCCTCAGTCTCTCAGTCTTAATCGTCTCACCAATGTTTAAACAAAGTCCATCTCCAGACGCTTAAAAACTTGTTTTTTTGATTGCTCCTCCTTGTCTTTCACGCTGTCTTCTCTTGTCACCTTTAGGTAGCAAAAACTCCATGGTGCCAAACCAGCAAAGTTTACTTTTTTTTTAGGCCTAACTTTTGCACGGCCTCTTTCAAACACAAATTAAACTCAGCAAAGCAAACTCCAACTCGGAGTTTAAATCTGCAAACTCCTTAACTGCTTTTAGCACACATGCTGCCAGCCTGGGCCAGCCGAGGGTTAAAGGCCCTCGGTGGCCACATGGCCAAGCTCACATGGCTCACATCTTTACAAGATGGCCGATTCCCATCTCTCCTCCACTAAACCTCTCTCTCTATTCAGTCTCCATATTCAAATCTACATCAAATCCTTCTCTTTGTTTGCACACCCTTTATATACCCTGATTTCCCGCCTTCCAGAAAATCTGTTTCACCTTAACTATTTTACCTCTTTCTTCCCCCTGCATCCCCCTAAAAAAAAATTCCAGCTAAGGTCATTTACCCATTTTAACATTACCTGTTTTTAAAATCTGCAATCTTAAACAGGAAAGGGGAGAGCACACCCTATCACACATATTAAATTACCTTGTGTTCAAGGCACTGGGACAGTTGCTAAGAATACCGAGCACAAAAAAGACAGGCTATAATTATTTCCTCCAACAGTTCACAATCTACTTGGGAAGCTTGGCTCACAAATACAACACCTGGTGATGTTATGGTGATTCCTAGAGAGCCTTACTCCTAGACAGAATCCTGATGTAAATGATGCTGTTTTACTGGCTGCTGCCTTAGTCTTCTTCTCTGCCCACACTGAGACTACAGTCAGTGCATCTGTACTGGCCACTGTGTCTGCAACCTTGACTGTGCTCCGGACTTATGTATACATCCAACTCTCCTTTGGTTAAACAGCCATTGGAAAAGCTAAGCTGTACAAGCCCAACACCCATCCCACCTTCAAGATCTTCTGCCTTGTTTCTCTTCCTAGTTAATGACAACATCTTGCTTCACAGCTATGTCTTAAAGACAAATTTAGTTATTTAAATTCACTTCTCAAAATTCTTCAGACTTGGTTTGGCTCATGCCCACACCCTGCGCTCTTAACAATCAATCCAACCTCATCTCCTAGCATACTTCTCATCAACACTGACCTAGAAAGAGCAAGCTACTCAGCTCAGGAGAAATTGTGGGTTACCACTTTTCTTGTCTGCACCCTTCCATTTTCCCTTCCCTTTGCTCAGAGTTCCTGCCTTACCATGACCTCCTGAGCCCCCTAATCTCTCCACTTAGAAATCTTCCTGACCTCCCAGGCAAATTTTAGATCTCTCCCATTTGTACACAACGGCAGAATAGTAATAATCTCTTTGTCTTACAATGTCTGCATCTTCTGGCACACTTTAGTGAGTGCAAGTGTTATGTCTCCTTTAGCTTCCCACCCCCAGGGTTACACAAGTCATGACAAAGAGAAGACGCTCGAGTTCACTGACAATTTCTTGTATTTCTTCCCCCTGTTCACTCACTGAGCACACTTGCCTCTGAAATAGTCTAAATGTTCCTTGAATGCCCCAGACAGGCATCCCACCTCTGGGTCCTTGTACTTGAATATTCTTGCTCTGGGTGATTCTTCTCATCCTAGTGCTAGAGAGGGCTTTTCTTCAACCCTATATAAGAGAGTACTCACACACTATATGTGAGAGTACTCATCTCCATTACCTCCCCTTTATTATTTTCATGCCAATCATAATTAGCAGATTTTATACTATTTGTTGGTGTACTTTATGTCTGGCCATCCACCAAAATATAAGCATTAAGAAGCTCAAAGCTTGAATTATTCAACAAATGAAATAAAAACCTGATGTATGTATAAATAAATAAATGTTACTATTTATCACCTGGACATGACACAGTCTCTCTGACTTTTACTTCCCCTCTATCTACTTTTATTTCATCAAGTCATAAATCTAGTACCAAAAAAAAAGGATTAAGACACAAAACTCAAAGAACTGTCAAGTATAATGAGGCCGAATAAGCAAAAATATTAAAGCTTGAAAAAGAGCAACAGTTCAGCTAACCATGTATTAAATTTCTTTCAAAAATATATTTATCTTCTAATTCATTTATTCAACAAATATTTATATCACATCTATCCTGTGTTCTTTTTTTAAAAACTAAAGACTGTCTCTTACATTTATGTCACTGTTTATAGATAACAAAGTTCTTGCTGACATTCACTTCAATATATCCTCATAAAAAATTCTTTGAGATAGTCAGGTCTTATGAAGAATGAGTTGGTTAGAGATTAAGGATCACTAGTTTGTAAAAACTTTGAGGTAGAAACATTTTTCATCATTTTATTGTTCATGCAGCTATGTATGAAAGCCCATTAGCAATCTATTTATCTCCCCTCAGAGAGCTATAATACACACATTGCCCATCAGCACCAGTGCATAAATTCTCACTTCTGGGATTCCCAGCTTGCTCTTAACTTCAGTGTTAATATGAATAGTCCACAGTAGAATATACAAACTTTGAGATAGGTGAAATGCCCTCTCTGTTTCTTCTATTCCATTAAGGTTCTGTGTATACTCTGGGTTCTTCATAAATATTTAATAGTAAGGAGAATAGTTACTAATGTAAGCATCTCTCTATTCAGACAGTATTCAAGGCAACTATGACAGAAAGTCTACAAAGATGACCTTCCCATAAGCCAAGACTCTCAATATTCAGAGTTGTATGTGGTCCTCTCCCCACAATGATGGATGGGCTCTGTGACTTCACTACAGCATGTAAAATGTGGTAGAAATGATGCTGTGTGGATTCTGTGGCTCTGTCAGAAGCAGTTTTGCAGTTTCTCCCTTAAAATACTCACCCTTGGAGCAGGCAGCCACCTGTTAAGTTGTTCTAGCACTCTGACACCACCATGCTATAAGGAATCCCAACAAGCCAACAATAGACAGCTGTGCCAGGTCAAAGTTCAGCTATTCCAGTCACCCCACCCCATATTCCATCAGATGATGGAGAAAGA
This sequence comes from Uropsilus gracilis, assembly GCA_004024945.1. Lineage (NCBI taxonomy): Eukaryota > Metazoa > Chordata > Mammalia > Eulipotyphla > Talpidae > Uropsilus > Uropsilus gracilis. The sequence continues at coordinate 8,524 of PVHY01009650.1, forward strand.
AGACATCACGCCCAGCTGAAACTTCAAATGATTTCTGTCTTGCACACACCTGACTCCAAAGGTTCCAAGAGAACCTGAGAAAGAATCTCTTACTCAGCCTACTCAACCCACAGAATTTTAAGAGACAACAAATAAGTGTTGATTTAAAGCACCTAAGTTTGGGGCACTTGTTAATATATATCTAATGATTTTTTTGGGAACCCTCGCTGTAGTCCCTGATAAAAGAAAATCTATTTGTGGACCAAAACTTCTAATCTGCAGGATCAAGAAACAGAAAATCTCTCACTGGTCACTGGGATTGGGAATGAGTGAGGCAATGCCATCTGTGGTTTCCCACACCCTGGAATCCTCCTACTGAGCACACGGCAGCATGGAATTCTCTGAGTTAATGGATGTACAACATCCCAAAAAGTTATACCCCATCTTCGTTAGGTAGGGCCTGTGGATGTCATTTCAGCTTTAGTAGACCATTCCAACACTCTAGGAAGCTGCTATCTAACTCAAACATGGTCATAGACCCAGTCCTGCACTGCCTTTGTTATGAATGAAATTCCCTATCGAATGTACTGTCGTGTAGAATTTGATGTACGTGCATCAAACTTTCCAAAAGACTGTGCACAGCAGGGCTGAATGAGGCTCTGAAGGCTGAAGATGCAAACTCATGCCTGGAGTGGATATCTATTCCTATAACATTGAGCCAGTAACCCTTCTAGGATGAAAGGAGGCCTAGGGAGTTGATTTTCCTCCAGCTGGCTAGGGAGGTAAGGGAGGAGCACCATCCAGTCAAGCTTCTGCCTCGATGTTGCTGTTGGGCAGCTGGATTCAGACAGCTGTGACTTTGCCAAACTCAGTGAATGAGTCTCTTCTGCGGTGATTCTCAACTCCCTCAGAGTCATTCTTAACTTTCAGATCCAGTGTTAACTACACTACGTCTAACATAATGGTGTTTAAACATGTAGAAACTTAAAATGCAGTTTAAATTCTATGTTACTGCACTTATGCCAACTGTAGAAAAATACAAATTTAAAGGGAACAAAACTTCAAACCATTAATATTTTAATGATTTTAATTTATTACACTACATGATGTTTTGCTGAAACTAAATCATCAATTTTCAATTTAAAACATTGAAACAATTTGAAACAACAAAGGAATACAGTAAAGTGGCAGGTTACAAAATTAACATGCCAAATCTGTTGCACTTTTATATACAAATAATGAACAAGAAGGAAAAGAAATTAAGAAAATAATGGCATTCATGATCACATCACAAAGAATTAAATACTTAGGAATTAACATAACCAAGGTGGTAAAGGAGAAAGAAAGGACAATGAAAACTACAGGATTCTAGTAGCAGAACTAGATTATGACATAAAGAAATAAAAAAACAACCCATACCCATGAATGGGGAAAAATATATAGTAGAAATAACTATTTCACAAAAAGTAGTATATAAATATAATGTAATCCCCACTAAAACACTAATGATATGCTTCAAAAAATTTAAACACAAAAATTAAAATTTATATGCAATCACAAAAGACCTCAAATGGTTAAAGCATTACTGAGAGAAAATGTAAGAAATGATAACACTTGAGTCTAGACTATACTATAAAGCAACTCTCATAAACACAGTATTTTATAGAAACAGACACATGGGTAAATTGAAAACTCAGAAATAATTCCACACATACTTAATTTATGATATAGGTGTCCTAGACATACCAAGGGAAAGAAGAGTCTCTGACAAGTGGTGCTGAGAAAACTGGATGATCACCTATAAAAAAGATGTTGACTCTATGACTAAAATAAATTCTAAATGCATTCAAGACTTAGATACATCTGCAGAAATAAGAAGATAGAGAGTAAAACTCTGGTGATAGATTTCATGAGATCAATAATAAAGGTTGTTTTTGAGAATTGCCCCTTCTAGTCAGGGAAATAAAAGCAAACAATTGGGATTACTTCAAATTAAAAAAGATTTTTATACAGCAAAAGAAAACATAAATAGATTTAAATGACATCCTACTGTATGCAAGGAAATAGCCACACATCACCCAACCAATTAGGATTAGTAGTCAAGATATACAAAGATAAATAGTAAGTGGGTACCATGTCTGAACAATTCACAAAGGCTGATATCCAAAATGCCTATAGACCCCTGGGGAAAATATTCATCACTGTTTTCAATTAAGGGAAATGCAAGTCAAAAATCACTGTCAGATATCATCTCACACTAGTGAGAATGGCATATATTAAAAATACCCCAACAACAAGTGCTGGAGAAGATGCTAAGAAAGAGTATCCTAATTACCTAATTCAAGTCTCATTTTTAAATGGGGTTTCTACAGACCTACAGCAATGTAGCCTATTTTTGCTTTATTGTCTTCAAATTATCCTTAATATTTAGTAATTGCTCTTCTTTAAGTTCACAATGAAGTACTTCCAGGGAGTCATTTTTTACTAACTTCACGCCAAATTATTTCTAACGTCTATTTGGATGCACATTTTTCAACATGTGTCTTTATATCAACTCTTAAAGAATGCTGTTAAAAGATATAAAACAATTTGGAATTTTTAATGACTATTTGAAATAATGATATAAGAATAATCAAATCTCTAACAAATATTCTCCTAAAACAAAAGGTTGACATCTGAACGTCAATTATTTTCGTTTCAAGCCTAAGTGGCGCCACCATGTGGCAGGAGTAAAAACAATTTACAATTCTTCCAGTTCACCAGTTGAAATTATGCAATCTCATGTTTGGTGACAATAATAACATTAAAAACGTTGATTATTTTATATGGGTCATTTGTACTATGCCACTTACATTTCAAATAATTAGTTCTGTACAATTGCATGTTTTGAACTATCATTTCACTGAAAACTCATTTTTAACTCTCATAAACATGAAGAACCACGATACATTGTAAATATGATAATTACATTTTTAAATGGTTACTGCTACTATTATAATTTCCACACAAGTCTTGGAAAGGTCTTAAAAGTAATCATAGCTCTCAAAGAACTCAATTCAGAAGAGGGACAAAAATTCACTAATAAAAATTTCATAAGGTCTTGCTTTTTAAATCTTTCAATCAAAAATAATCTAGATTCTTGATATGTTAAAACCTTTTATTAAGTCAATGTATTATCTTGTTAATTTCAAAACAGCATAATGCAACATGATCATTAAAGTTCATTGTTACTAAATTACAATTTTTTAATTACCTAGGGGGAAATCTCATTATTGACTGTTTCAGAATATAATATCTCAGCTGATAGGAATAGGATAATTACCTGTTTCCTTCTACTCTTGTAATTTCCAAATTTTCAATTAATAAGAATATATTAGTTTTATGATGAATAATGAAATTTGTAAAAACTGATGTTCATGTTAAAAAAGAAATAATAAGTTTGGCTATTTATGGCACAAAATACAATATACAATGAAAAGAAATTAATGCAATGCTTTATACTGGTAGTAAGGGAAATAGGTGAGTCTGAGTTATCTTTCCTATCACAACAAAAATATGTCAGAAAAATACTATTATTGGAAATAAACATAACCAGCCTCAGAAATGTGCTTTCTCATGAGATTGAGGAAATAACTGCAATATTAGTTGTTCTGTATTTTGTTTTCCTTTGGTTTAGGTTGTACCTCTCTCCTTACAGGTTTATAAGGTGGCCCATCTCTCCCTCATCTGCTCTTATTGGTACTTTCATTAAGATAGCAAATTCTACTCCATATTTTTCCAGATTATTAACTTATTTCCCTTAAGAAAAAACAAAAGCTGTTTTCCAAATGGCTTTGGGGTTTGCTGATAGGTCAAGAAACCTCACGATTGAGTAAACTGATCCTGAGACCAAATGGTAGTGACAGTAAATGATCTTAGTAAACCCAAAGGTGAACAACCCATCAGGGACAAGCTTAAAGAATCTAAACTGGGATGAGATTCAGATTTAAACCAAATAAATGCCAATATATTTCTTATTTTAGTATCTGTCAATAGCACTCCTTCGCTTGCTTATTATAATATACACAAGCCAAATTCTTTATAAAAAATAAAAGTGCTTGCTGAGACAAGGGATGCTAAACGCCATAAGAGAGAGGGTGTTACAGTTCCCCCAAGCTCCCCTCAATGCTAACAAACCATCAAGAACCCACCTTCCAACAAAAGCCCCTCTGGCAACATGGTTCTACATGCAGCCAAGGCCTGGGCATCTCTCTCCTCCAGATTTACTGACCACGGTCCTACTGTGGATACTTTATTTCTCAGAGATAAAATAGTTTCACGAATATATAGGACATAGGAAAACAAACAAAAGGCCAGGAGGAAAAGTCAAAACAAGTTAACTACCAAACCAACGTACACAACTTGAGTGGGAGCGGTCAGGGCAGGGAAGTGGTAGGTGAACCCCAGTGAATACAAAGATGTGAAATATATATATATATATATATATATTATTTTTTACAAATGCTGAAGTCAAGTTGGAACCTAATTCATTTTTCTTGCAGCAACAGGAGGCATTGTGTCTCGTCCTTAGCGCATTAATTTAATTAGATAAACTTTCACAATCTCTTGCTATCAGCTAATAGCTCAAGCTCACCTTCTCAACCTGTGAGAAGGCTTATCATTCTCAGAAAGATGATAGCAGATGGATGCCCAGAGGCTGCTCCTCCAGTGAAGCAGTGGAGACACCTGTCTATTGAAACAGCTAATAGAATCAACTCTAATCCACAACCCGAGTCTTCCTCCCAACACAAGCTATAGCCTCTTCCTCCCATACCCAAACTTTGTCCTCTCCATTAGAAACAGGCTAGAAAAAGGAATATCTAATGGTAAAGGCAGCTAACAAAATTATCAGGGGTATATTCAATGAGTAAATTAGAACGCACAAAGTAAAAGATTTCTAAATAATAAATCATTTTTTAAGTTGTACAGTAGTCAAATTTTAATATGTCTAGTATAAAGAACTTAGCTAAACGAAAAAGAAAGAAATCAGTAGCCTAATGGATATAGATAGGCAGGTATCAGATACAAAAATTATATCTTTAAATTACTAATGAAAGTGTGAAAAAATAAAATGTGCTTTGAAATTTGAATGCAAATGAGGACTATCATTCATATAAAAAATACAGATTTCTTTAAAAAAAATCGTGACACAATTCTGATAAAATTGTATACTTAGATTTACTGCTGGTATGATTACAGACTGAAACTGATAACAATAGATTATTTGGTAATAGGTATCAATGATTACCCCTCTTGGTCCAAAAATTGGTCATCTGTCTTTAAATGAATTATATGAACAGATTTTTTTTTATAAGCAAAGTTGTCCATTACATGCTATTTGTACTTCAAACAATTGGAAATAATCTAAATATTCAATATCAGATAAAAGGCTAAGCAAATTAAGGAATGCTGACAATAAAATACTGTGTTTTTATCAAAAATTAGATTTTGATAAGTTTTAAATCATGTAGGGAAAAATATCTTGCTCTAATAAAAATGGAATGTTGAGAATTGAATATATAATAGGAACTCAACAATGAAAGAAAATACATTCAAGACTAGAATAAAGTATAATGATAGTTATTATCTTTGGATAAGGGGATTATGGATGACTTCCTTCTTCTTTATAATTTAAAAATTCACAATTTTTCCTTCAATGGCTCATAAAATGAGAAAGAATATCTAATAAAAGCATCCTTTAAAACTAGGTTATTTGCCCTTAAAAGTGGGTTATCTAATGTAAATAAATTTGTCCCAATCTCATTAGAACACACATTCATGTACTCCACCTCTGGAATAAGAAGTTTTGAAAATCTACTACCTCTATATTTAGAATGTGTGAATTAGAACTGCCCTTTTTTTCTGAATTTAACTATTTCAAGCTTCAAGGAAAGCTCTCTATTATTTTGGTTCAACAACATAAGCTACAAACACAATCTGTTTGATGAAGCATTTTTATTGCAAAGTGAAGTAATGCTCTGTGTCTCAAGTGGAGTAGGGGGAGGTCACTGCAGGGGATGGAAGGAGGAATCTAAATTGACCACAGAATCATGTTTGATCACAGCCCTGAGAAAACCGAATTGAATTCAACCATTCTGAACCCTTGTTCAAGCGATTTGGTGCTTAAGCACACCCATTCTGGGCAAGCCTGCTGCTGCTGGCTCCTTGATCAAAATGAGGGGGTTTTACAGATGAGCAAAGAACTGTAACACTCAGCTTAAGCTCCCTGAAAATGCAGAATGCTCTACCAATAATTCCCAGGTATAATGTGAAGTTGGGACCCCAAGATGGGCAGTATTAAAATTTAGTCCCTGATGCCATTAGCTGTGTCTGAAAACACAGAGGCTTAAACAGGATAAGGGTACTTGTACTTTGTTGCAAATTCCCGGTGTGGAAGAAAAAAATGTACAACCTAGAGAGTATGTAGAGGGAAGTCAGAGCTTTTGGCTTTTAGGAAAAAAGAGAGAGAGAAATAAAAAGGACAGGAGCAGAGACTAGAGAGAGAGACTTTTGGGGAAAGGAGAGACATGAGAATGGCAGGCGGGTAAACAGTAGCTGGAGTGACTAGGCTGGGCAGAAGCCCCCTGGAAGAGTGAACTGGTGGTGACAAGAAGCCATGGTGGCTGGCAGAAGAGTGGCCAGTGTGGAGAATATGGCACCGCAGGAAGATGGCATAGTGAGCTGGTACCTGGAGATGGCCAGGGATTTGGAAAGCTGATTTGTGCATCAGCAATTGGTGATAAAGTTTGAAGAGCCTTGGTGAAGCGGAGCAGTTCATTGGAGAGAGAAGCAGAACACTGGAGAGAGAAGCAAAGCAAAGATGCTAGAAAAAGACTGGACTTTGCAGTGCCTGCCTCAGGTTTCGACTAACAGTGGTGACTGGGGTAAGATAAGTGGTGACTTGTGGCATTAGGGACTTTTTGTTTTCCCTGTGACTATTCCCTTATAAATAAACCCTATTGTTAGACTGCATTTGACTGGCAACTGCTCTGTGTGGGTGGTATGAACCTGAGGAAACCTGGGTGGCAGAAGCCGTATTTTAAATGTGGCCTCTTGGTTGGAGGCTTCTGCTCCTTTTGCACACGGTTTCAAATGGACTGTACCAAACACACCACCCAAGGACAAAGCTCCTCCAGGTAAACACTGTGCAGGCCCAACAGCAGGAAGAACAAGAGGCAATACAAAGGTGCTCCTGTGGGAATAAAAACCATCCAAAGAACTGTAAACAGCAACTGCTCTGACAAGCCAGGGCTGTCTTTCCCCAGCAGGAGGGAGAGTGAGAGGACCCAGAGGGTACTGCAGGACTGCTCCCTGCCTGGCTCCTCGCAGCTGTCTCCAAGATGGCTTCACATGCTGGCCTCAAGATGACTTCCTTGCACCTCATGAGGGGTGCACAGAAAGACTCTCAGTCACCCTGCTCTAACGCCTTCTGGGTTACCCTCCTGGGGCATTGCCTCCTGGTTACCCTCGGTGGTGCCTTGAAGACCGGCTTTGGGAGCTCAGGAGTCCAGCACCCCGTGAGGACATGGCTCCCTTGGGCAGGGTTTTGAACACTCTGCAAGCACTTAGGGACTTTGAAATATTTCCTTGGTCCCTGGGCTGTCTCACAACTTTAACATTTGCACTGGGCAAGTGAAGATGCTCATTAGTGTTGGAGCCATTCTCTCTGTTCATCCCAATGAGCATTTTTTTTATTCATTCATTTCATTTCATATTTTGCATTCCTAGCACAGAGCTGAAGAGGGAGAGGCCCAAGGGGTCTTACTTGGGTAGCTAAAGTGAACCTCGGATGGAAATAAATTTAAAAAGAACTAGCAAGAGACGCTGTGAGGAAGTTGTTCTGATGTGTGTCCACAAGAGAACGAGAAGCAAGGATGAGACTTCTGACACAGCTGGGCCCTGCTTCAGCCCAGAACCACACGGTGCTCAGGGCAGCCACGAGAGCCCATCAGAACAAGATCACTTGTGTAATTCCAACCCTTGACAGGTCAGATCCCTTGAAGGCTGCATCTTCCTAGCTGCTGTCCCTCTGGTTGTGATGTGTGGACACCTCCCATGTGAGTGGAGGGCTTCTCGGTGGAGTACATCTGTGTTCCTCTTAGAAACCATGCAGGCCTCATGCTTTCAGCCAGCATCTTCCAGGGAACACACCTGCACATGCTAATACTGAAAAGGGGCACCTTCCAGTATGGGGGAGCCCTTCATCACTGTGTTTGCATCCAGTTTGCATCCAGAAAATTAAAATGGAGGCCTCTGGCTCTTTCTGAAATACCCACCAGGAAACAGCCCGATCAAGTCAGGTGGAGATTTTCAGGAATGAAAAGAGCTTCTTATACAGAAGGGAATCTCCGCCAGGGGTTGCTCTGCTCCCTTCTGAGCTCTGATGGCAGATCCCACACTGCCACCCATGGGAGGAAGGGATCTGCTCCTCCAATTCCAGGACCTGGCCAGAGGGATAGCCCAGCTACTATATTTCCGCATTTTCTCAAACACCAAAACTGGAGTGTGGTTTGCATTTGCACTGCTTTGATATCCCTCACTTAAGGTCAGAACTGGCCTTACCTACAGATGAGTTGCTTGCCTGCTGGATCTGAAACACACAAAAATTTCCTCCACTGTAAGTCTACCCCCACAGACCTGCTGTGATAGCTGGACTCTCGGTCAGTTCCTGCTCGGGTTATAATGCAGTTGTGTTCCTTGGAGACAAAGCATGGGGAAGCTTTCTCAACTATTAGAGTCCCAGTGTTGTTAGACTATCAGACTAAAAATGTGGGGCTAATATCAGAATGCCAGTAAGTGAAGACTGACTTCACATACTGCATTTTTAATTTATGAAAATGATGACATTAAAACATGGTACCAAAGTATCCACAGATTCAAGGTCAATTTGAACCAAATGTATGGCGGATCCCTGACCTATTAGAAGTGATGATTAATTTGAGGACATGGCTCATCCTCTGAGATCAGTGTCTAAGAGAGCCATCTACCCTGTTGCTGTGTCAGCAGTAGAACAGTGCACCGCATGTGAAAGAGCAGAAAATCCTTCCACCACCTCCTTAACCCAGGGAAAATCAAGCTAGAGTGAGCACGTACAGTCAATTCCAGAAGAAAGCAAACTGCAGAAGGGCAGACAGCATGCTGCCGAGCAAAATGCAGAAAATGAGGGCAGGATGGGCCTCTTCCCAGAAGGACCTTTACCTTCTGGGTACCTAGGATTCATGTCCAACCCATCCTATGGTTTAGCGTTACGTTTTACAGACAAGGAAACTGAGGCCCAGGGACCCATACCAGCAGATACAGATGGGCTTGAGAAATGCTTATGCAAGACTCAGACCCCCACTAGACAATCAAATTTTCTTCCAGTGGAAACAGGAAAACTTGTATGACCCCACCCATCCTGGAACATCCCCGGTTATGTACTGACACATGGAGAAACAATTTTAGGCTACCAAGTGCACTGGAAGGTCAACAAGAAAATGTCTCCTGCTTTCAAAATGCCCACCTTCGTAGAACTCTCATGCACCAAAAACTGCCTTAAGTGAAATGCCCGCCTCTCCAGACCCCCTGCCAGAAGTGGCAGTGGTGACATGCTTCCTATGGGGAGTTCTGAACAAGCAGGCTTGGGCCAGCTGCATGAGAAGTCACATCCTTTGGACAGGAAATCCTTGCACTTCCCACCAGCTGATGCTACTTCCATGGCATCGCTCTGTCTCACAGACATTCATGTCATCTCTTCTGACTTGTCCCAAGACCAGAGCTCACAAGCAATAGTGAATCCCCTCCCCACTCCAGGGGTACAGCTGAGGCTGAGGAATCTGGGGGTCACAGCCAAGTGTGTCACCTCTCTCCTTGTGGGAATAAAGTCCCCCAACCTCTCAAGGTCCCCTGTGGTGTGGGGATCCTTACAGCAGTAAGCGGTGAGTGCTGCTTCCAAGAGCCCATGAGTCAGGCCCAGAGCCAGCTGGGCCACCCTGCCGCTGCAGGAACAGTAAGGGAGGAAGGGACCTAGGTCAAGGTCACTCTGTCATTGCTTTTCCTCAGGCATACTCCACCTGTCAGAGAATAAAGTGCAGCAGTGGGTCTGACTGTGTGACTCACCGCCATCCTTCTCTCTGGGACCTTGGTGGTCCGGGAAAACAGACTCTGCTAAGGAACTGCTGTGATACTGGCTGTTGGGATGCAGTAAACACTCTGAGTGACAACTGACTGCTGAGAACAGAAACGGTAACAGTGATGGTGCTATCCCTGCATCCTGTCCAGCTCAGGATGCACCCTCCACTGTAGGTTCCAGCTCCTGCTGGAGCTCAATTGAAACTGTGGACACTCGGGGGTCTTAGGAATGTAGTGCTCAGGTCACCAGACACAATTAGGGAATCACCCACCTCAGAGCAATTCCTTGGTCCTTGAAAGGACAAAGACAAGGGTAGGAGGAGGAGGGGGAGGATGTTGATCCCCATTCTTCTGTGCTGTTCATGCTCATCTGGTTTGCCAGAATCTTCTATCTGGATGCAAACTGTCTCTCTCTGATGCTCACTCTAAAACTTTGGGGAAGTTACTTAACCACCCAAGATCCCCTCATTCATCAGATGGGAATATAATACACACGTGGTTAGTGGTGAAAGTCATGTCATGTTGCAGTGGAGTGGAAGGCAGGGAGTAGCCACTCAATAACAATGAGATGGCTTCCCAATATAAACTCCCCAGAAGACATAATGGGGGACAAGAGGAAGAAACAGGAAGCTCAGAGCTTGTGGTCTCCACCAATTCACATCAGACTTTAGGTGACACCACACCCCACCACTCTCTGAAACTCTCTTCTTGGCAGTGACAACTTTAGAAACAAGGAACAAGGGAAGCTAGGGCTGGAGACTCTGATTATTAGCTCCACCTGGGTTCCAAAACCAGGAGTTGATGGGGTTTGCTAGGTTGGTGTGGATTATACAAAAAACCAGCCCTTCCCCAGGCCATACCTGGGGCCCAAGAGTGACGGGGTTCAAAGGTCCTGGCCCCTATATATTGGGGTTACCGGGTACCCACTCTTTCCTGGCAATCTCTAAACACCTAGCCAGAAACTATAGTCTGGGCTCTCTCAACTACATCCTTTTTGTGGTTTGTTAAGAGGCAAATATAGGCCCCAGGGGAGGAGAGGGAGACAGAAAAGGATGCCTAAGATTTTCTGACTAAAGGAAGAGGGCGGAGAGGGAGGGAGGGAGAGATAAGTTAAAGTAATAAAAGGCTTGTGAAGTTGTTTACAACTTGACTCAACAAATTATATCCTACACAAACATTCTGAGGATTAAATGAACAATACAGTACTTTTCTGGGCTCTTTGTAATCAAATGCTTTGCTGTTAAAAGTTAGACTCCTGGAAAGTTGATATCAAAGCTTCTTGTGCCTTGTCAGTAATCATAGGAAAGAGCCAAACCTGTGTAAATTTGCATTACATAAAACCTTTCCCCACTGTTTGTCTCTCAACAGCCCCTTTCACGGAGCTCTGTGGTCATGGAATGTAAATATCTTTATCTTCGTAGCACAGACTTCTGAAAAGTTGACATAATAGGATTTCTTCCTCACAAGGCATATCGTACCCTGCTGCAAACTTGTCTATTTTACTTTCAACCAAGACTAGATCAAAGCATCTTGTTTTGTTTAGTTCTGACTTTGTTTCTTTATTTGAGCAATAAAGTGATCTCTCTGACCAGCGCCAACAACCGGAAGCTCTGAGGTGAGGCCCAAAACAGGAGAGTTAGGGGATTACAAGAAAACGCAGAGACATGTGAGACTGCATGTCTGTCTGATGTGTTTTGGGGGGAGCAGATGCTGGTGGGAGGACCCCATGGGTAAACATCTAAAAGCAAAAAAGGAATCGACAGGTACTTAACCCATGAACAGACAAGTGGAGACAAACGTGATAGCTTGTGACTTTATCTGTGTGATGTGGTTTGTCTGTGTTCGCTGCACAGTTCATTGTCAAGCTGGTGTGGAAACTGAGGCATTTTTGTGTATTTATCTCTTTAACTCCAGTGCTTGAGTGAGTAAATGAGTGATTGCGATCAATGAATGAATGGCAATATTTAGCAGGAGAAGAGATTACAGATCAGTGAATGGGCCCTGAAGGAGTCCAGGTTATTTATCTCCCTTGTTTTCTGCCCCAGGCACTAAGGCTTTTCACCATCAACTGCAATTCCTGGGGGGAGGGGAGGGAGAGTGTCCTGAGTCGCTTGCTTCCATGACACACTCCTTGTGATCCCTCAGAACCCCTGCTGCCTACATTAGCTGTGTTCTTCATTCAGAGACTTCATCCCTACAGCCTTCTCTAGCAAAAACTGATCTTGGAAGGCTGTCTGTGTCCACAGCATATTCGAGAGCTGAGCACATATGGAAGAATACATCAATTAATGAAATTAATGAATACATGCCAAGGCTTAAAGAGTAGGAAATTAACTGCTTGATTTGATGACAAGTCCCCAGCCCAGAGTTACAGTCCCGGCTCTTGTGTCGGGAGGCACAGTGGTACACAGGCACCTGCAGCCCGAGCAAAAACCCTGCAGCTGGTGCACCCCGGTTGCTCCTCTGAGCTGTAATGACAGTTCAGTCCTTCACATCACATTGTATCTTCCATCCTGGGAGAGTCCCACAGTTCTCTGCACCTCCCCGCACACCTCCCCCCGAGTTCACGCTAGTGAATGGGGGCTGGAAATGCAGTCTGAAGCCATTACAGGCTATGGAGCAAGTGTCAGGCAAGGTCAGCCTTGGGAAGCAGGGTCCTGGGTGGAGGCAGCACGACCAGGCTTGGAGTGGACTTCTACTTGCAAGGATTTTGTGAGGAAATAGCTGGGCAGGAGCTGAAAAACCCCATCAAATTCCCCCTCCGTTCTGTGCCTTTCTCCAACCCAACCTCTGGGGAAATTTCAGCACCAAGGTATGGGGATCTATTTGCCTCTAGGTCACAAATTTCATTTGGGCTTTTGGCCAGATTTATAAGCCAGTTTTCATCATTCACAGTTAGAATCAGGGAAGGTAAAGGGATTAGTGAGAAAATCAACAGATAATATCTCTGCAACCTCCTCCAGGAGACAGTCCTAGGGATATCTAAGTAAGTATCAAGAGATGGGTACCAGACCCTGGCTGGGGGAGGGGGCGGGCAAGAATTAGGAATCTAAGGAGCCGTGGCGTTGTGCTTTGTGTAACTCGCTCCTGTGTCACAGACGCCAAAGCTCCAGACCCTCAGGAAGAGAACCGTGCAGAGGAAACGAGGAGCCACTAGATGGCAGCAGAGGGCAAGAAAAGTGAGTTGCTGGCTGCTGGGGGAGCGGCTTGTAGCCCCTCCATTTTACTTTACATCTTTAATGAGATATGTGAAGAAAATGAGTCCCTTACATGCTAGACACAGATGCCACAGCATATGGAGAAATGCCGCACAGCAATATTTCTCTGGTTATTAAACAGGAGGCACCTAACCAGTCATTCACTGCATCATCATGCAGTCGTCCTTTGTGTCTCGGATACTGCTGCTGACAAGGTAATAACAGAAGAAAGCAGTTGAGAAGACTGATGTCAGGACACCGGCCTCTGGGCTCGCGCGCCATCGCCCCGCTGGGGTGCCGGGCACCTTGCCAGCCCACGTGCAAGCCGCCCGGCCCAGTGGGGGGGGCCCTGACCCAGGACTCTGTGGCTCTGGCCACCAGGCTCCATGCGGCAAGGGTGAACTGCTCTCTGGTCTCCGGCTGTCCCTGGTCCCCGGGGACTCATTTATTCTGAACCGGATTACCACCAGACAGCTCTGGAGCTTGACCTTTCTCCACAAACCCCAAATGGGAAAAGGAGCTCTGGACATTTAAACAGCAAGCTGTGCTTGCTTTTCTGGCAGAACTGAAGATATAGAGTGTAATTAAACTGCATTCAAAGGCACATAGCTAGGAAGTACTTTTTGTACTACCCCATACAAAGGTGGGGGGGTCTGGTCCTCTGACTGCAGGTGGTCAATTTCTCCTGAGAGACAAAAGGCTGTAGCCAGGGCAGTCAGGCCAGAGCTGGCTGGCAGGCAGGTAGTGCTATATTTTATAGCCAGATTCCACCCACTTTCCCACCCCCCCACAATTTCCTCTCTCCCTACCCCATTCCAGTCTTATCATTCTGATCATTCATGTTTCTTTCTCCCAACCTCCCAAACTGGAGGTTGGAGAGGAAGCAGGGAACCCAGTACCAGATTGTTCTCTCACCCACCCCAAACCCCAAATGGCCAGGACCTCCCACAGTCACACACAAACCCTCCAACTATCTCAAAATGAAGGTATACGATGCAGCCATCTTGCTTAGAGAGAAACTGAGGTGGAAACTGAGGTAAAGCTCCGAGTTCCCCGGCTCCCACCCCTTTCTAACAGGCTGGCCTCTGAGGAGGTGGTGGGAAGGCTCACCCTGCCACTCTTCCCCTCCCTCTTTAGGACTTAATTCCATGTGGCACAAATCCTCACTTGTCAGTGTGGCCTCAGATAAGTCACTTAACCTCTCTGGACCTCAATTCTCCTCTGTAATTGGAGAGACTAGAACTGCATGATGACGAATCCCCTTCCAGCGGTACGACCCGTGGTTCTAATTAAACAAACGTCAACCTGCCCTCAAAAAGTGGCGCGCAGGCTGCTTTTCCCAACAATAGGCAAACTCCACAGGAGCGAGCAGAGTTCCCTCCTCCAGTGGAGAAGAAATGTGGTCTTGGTGGGAGCCTTGTTGACATCCTTCGTCCTCAGACTGAGGGACGCGGGGAGGCTTCAGATGTTATTGACACTACCAGTGGGGCCTGGAGGTGGCCACACTGTCATGGAAGGACCCTGCAGAGCTGTCCCTGTGGGCGGTGAAGATGCATAGCCAAGACTAGAGGATATTTTAATAACTATTTCTCAATAAAAAAGACCCATTTCATTCTGCACAGGAGTCTGGGGGCAAATCCAGGTCTCCCAGGAGGAATCTACTCTCGCCCATAATGGGGGATTGGTTCAGCTCAGCTGCTCCAACAAAGGGCTGAATGCAGCTTGCGGTGGTGCAGGCAGCTCCCTGCAGCTCCATGTGAAAATGACTCACAGCAGTTATGAATATCAAATCTCCTTTGATGTGCTCCCAGACATGAGGACAGGCATGGTGGGGGAGGGGGTGGACTCTGGATGCTGACTCTGTGGGGCGGAGAGCAGAGGGCCTGGGCAATCTGGCACCATCCTGAAGCTCCAGGAGAAAGTCAGGCAGGGTACTCACCCCGAGACTCCCCAGGGCAGCTGAAATCCCTTTCATCTATCTCTCTCCATCTCTCTCTCTCTGTTTCCAGATTCAGAGGAATTAGATTCTCCAAGAATTACAACCTGTTTTTATATCTTCACCCCTCCTGAGGGGATAACAATTCACTTCCCTGAATAAAACTGGTTTTATTGAGTACAAAATGAACGCACCCCCTCACTCAACATCTGCATCAACTGCTTTCAAGCCCCAGACCTGGCCCTGGTCAGCCAAACGGAAGGGTTTTCCTCTGTAATGACCATTTCCAGACCCTCAGCCTTCCAAGTGACCGTGTGGTAACGTGTTCTCCTAATAGGCTCTCCATGATGACTTGAAGGCAGCGCTCCCAAGTCTCTCTTTCAGCAGCTCCCAAGCCTGGGTGAATAGCAACCGTCTGATACTGAAGAGTGATGCCATCTGTCAGGTGAGCACCCAGGCTGGCAGCAGGTCAGGCACTCACGCCTGCCTCAAAGGACAGTGCATTTATATGCAAGGGATCTCCCACTCTAGGCCGGGTTCTTGAACATGTTGGCCCCAGGAAACCTGGGCAAAGTCAGTGTGGTTATAGATGAAAGTGGCAAAGGGTGTGAGAGAGCACGGCTGCTCAACTTGTGTATTTTCATTTTCTGAAATGAAGATGATTTTATCTTGTAGTTAAGTTGGTCTTTGATGGGAAAGCTCTCCTGTACCCATAGAGATCTGCACAAGCAGACACGGAAATAATGAAACAGCTACTGTTTACTAAAGACAGGCTAGGCCCAGCATGAAGCCTCACACCCTCCAACTTTTGCAGTCTTCATGGACACTGACTGAGGCCGTGGTGGCAGGTGGACTCACCTGTTTGACAGATGAGGAGCCTAAGGCTCAGAAAGATCAGCTATCCTAAGATTAAACAACTAAACGTGAAAGAGATTGTGTTCAGGATTGTTGGATTCCAAAGGATGGTCTTTTAAGCACGACACTGTTGGGCAACATGCTTATTAACTAAAGCTCATTTTATTCAAGACACTGGGGTTATGAGTGGGAGCAGGAAGGCATTATTCTGAGCTCCAGAAAGCAGATGTTTGACTGCACACCAGTGCACACAGAGCTATTCACCCAAATACCCACTTACTATAAATCATGGCCTCTCCTGTGACCCCTACCACCAAGGAATTCATGTTCCACCTTTTCTTGTCCTCCTAGGTCCAGACTTCCCAACCTTGATTCGCACCACCATTGTTAGCTGCATAAAAACAGAGCTATGCTCCAGCTGACCTGCAAATGCCTGATCTCTACAGGCGAATATGTGAAAGTTAGACCAAGGATGCATCATGCTTCAGTTACTCAGCCCTTGAAGTGATCACGTGTCTGGAGTTTGTTGTTTTTTTAACTTGATCAGAAAGCTCTTCTATTTTTTTCCTATCTTTTCAGGGGAGTAAGGCAGGAGAGCAACAGAGGCAGGCACTGGGAAGGCTTCAGGCTTGTAGAGCTCCCAGAAGCTAAGTCATAGACCAGAGAAGAAACACAACTGGGGAAGATTAAGGGTGGGGGAGATTCACCGCCATGATCTCAGAAGGTAAGTGGAAATGTATCTGGAGGGCACATTCTCTTGAACTGAAGTAGAAAGAAGGAACACACATCGCACTAGTTGCAGATTTTGCCAAGAGCAGCCTGGCTGTCAAGGCCACTTCAACCTTGACTCATAGATCCATGATCTGGGAGGCGGAGCAGTAGCCTACTGTGCTCAGTCTTTCCAAGCGATACTGGCACAAGGGGGTGAGGGAGAAGATTTCCTGATGTTAAAAAGAGAAATTTTCTTTCAAGTTGAGTAACTGAAATATCTACAGAGAGAGAGAGGGAGAGAGGAGAGAGAGGGGGGGAGAGAGAGAGAGAGAGAGGGCGCCAAATGAAAACTGAGATCATCTTGGGATTATCTAACTTTCAGGAGAAAAACTTCCTATGGACTAGATCCCTTTGCAAACCTAATTTTTAAAAATCTATTATATACAAATTTGCATCTTATTTCATTTCAGAAAATTGACTTTCATTCCAAAACTGCCCATCAACCTGAAGATGATAATTCCAGAATAAAATCTTCCAGCACCATGACATAAGTGACCTGAGAAAACTGGGGGTACAGCTCTAATACGCACATCTCCCACCATCATCAAATCTTTGAGGCATCCTTGTCATCTTGCCAGCCAGTTATTATCTATCCTGATAAAATCCAAGTGGAAAAGCAGAGGGGGTCTTTGATGCCGGTTCTCTCTGCATATTTCACTGCAGACACCAGCAGTGATGGATTTTAATCCTCCCTTTCATTTCTCTGCTCTGACTCCAAATTTCTGCTTTTCGGACCTTATCTGGTCTAGAGCGTGGGGAATTCCTGAGCCCCCTGGTCAATTCTCAGGCACCCCTTCAGGGCCTCACTCTAGGAATTTATCCTTCCCTGCATGCCTGCTTTTGACCACTGGAGGGCAATGCTGCACCGGCCAAAATTCTACGTGTCCTGCTCCATCTTTGTCCACCTTGCTCTATTACTGCAAACGCAGCCTTGGGTTGGAAGCCAAAGGAAGCACCACTGGAGCACCCCGAGTGCAGCAGCACAGTCAGACTATTCCTAGGGCTCCTGGGATCACAGAAATAAAAGGCAATTCACCGGAAAACATTTGGCTCTATGGGTAACACATTTCCCTGGGAAAGACTGGGAGAACTTGCTTCCCGGTATCATTCGTTAACCAGCGATGATCTGACATCTGAGCCGGGGATGCAGTCTTACCTATCTCTACCCACTCAGATGGAAGCTCCTTGCTTGAGTTCGTATTCCTGACAGTAAACACGGTGCTTGGCAGTGTCTGTTGAATGAACGGATGCCAGCGAGCACACATGCATGTGCGTGCATAAATTCACGTTGGTCATTTTCAGATTTGTTGCTCTTTCCCACCTCCTCTAACACCTAAAGTTAAAGCCATCAATTTGTTGCTGTGCGTGTTTAGTCTTAAAGACACCAAGGATGGCCAGTGTTAATGAAACCAGTGTTGTCACTGTACAATTGTTACCCAAGTGCCATTTCAAGAGTTCCAGGTCTCCTACTCTTAGGAAGTCCTTCATTACATCATCATGTGTCCTCAGACTTCATCTGGCTGTGGTTACAAAATGCATTTCATTAATATCAAACTTACAAAATCATCTACAGCCTCTGTCAAGGGAACATAGGGCGTCATTTCTGACCCCAGGGAATTTGAGGTAATATCAGGTCCCATAATGGGTCCCCATGGGGCTCCCCAAGTCTGCTGAACTAGATCTGTTCCCAGGCTACCTCGGGTCTCTTCATGAGGCTCTTCTCCAGGTTGCTGTCCTCTGCGCAATCAGATCCCATGACACTGTGGACATGCCTGCTCCCTAATGACTCTGAGCACAGCTCACTGCTTTAGGAGAGGCAAGGGGCACATGCTAAGACCCCAACTCAACTTGAGACACTCCATGTCTCCCCACAGACTCCACATGGCAGGGACCAGTCAGAGTCCCGCAAAAAAATTCATAGCTCTCCCACATCTCTGAGTGCAGAGTCCAGAACTAACTCCTTTCTTGCCCATGGAATAACTGACAGTGGGAAAGGCATGTCCTCCCAGGAAGCTCCCCCCACTCCCTAACTTCTCAGAGGGTGTCTGGCCTTCAAGGCTTAGCGAGGTAAACATGTGACGTCAGGTGTCAGCATGCCATGCATGGCACAATCACCCCCACCAAACTTAGACTTAAGGAAACATGTGCCCTTAATTCTAACTAGAAAGATGCCAGTTAGCTTCTCTCAATAGGACATTTAACATCTCAGTGTATGACATCTGTGTTTAGTTTTATGATGACTTCATAATCTCCACCACTATGAGTGGATAGCTCATTAAGATGTAAATGAATACATCTGACCCTATCTAGCTTTCTCAACAAAGAAAGCTTAAAGTTCCTATAGTGTCCATTGCTGGGAACCCAACAATCTCAGTGACTGTCAAGGATTTCTCTTGCTAAAGGAGAAAAAAAGAAAAGAAAGAACTCCTCCTTTTATAAGATATCCTTATTATAAACATTTCTAACGTAAATACCTCCCTCCAGCTCTAGCCTAGGTTGTCAGAGCTAGAATGAGAAGAAGCTCCTCATTCTTCACATTAAAAAATGCTACAAATCAAAGAGTACCTTTCCTAAAAACAAATGGAACTGAGAAAAAATAAGTCATTTAAAATGACATTTTTTGTGGTATATATACACAATGGAATATTACTCATCAATTAAAAATGACAAATTAGACGATTTTATGACATGGATGTACTTAGAAGAAATCATATTAGCAGAAACAAGTCAAAAAGAAAAAGACAGAAACCAAATGGTTTCACTAATATATTTGATATAGTGAAAAAACAAAAACCTTGAGGAAAAGTCAAAACAAGCTAAGCACCAAACTAAAGCACACAACTTTGAGTGGGGGGGGGGGGGAGATGAGTGGGAGGGTAAATCCCTAGGGTTACAATGTTGTGAACCTTACATATAAATAAAAAATTAAAAAAATAAAATGACATTTTTCTTCACTGTCATGGAAATTAAGTTTATCATATGTAAAGCGTGTGCTTTCCTATGTATGTTCTTTCTCAGGGTGCTTTGGTGTGATTCAAGGACAGGCCTCTGGGCAGTAGCTCTGTTCTACACCTAGAAAAGCAACTTTCAGAAATTTCTGTAAGAGAGGAGACTGACAGCGCAGAAGACTGCAGAAACAGCAGGGTCCCCGGGGTCCCGCCCGCTGCACACAAATACCAGCTGCCTCCAGGACCTGCCTCCGGGTTCAGCTGTCCAGAGGGTGGAGCCTGGATACATTTGACACTGGTGGCAGGCCACAGATCCTCCTGCCTTGCAATGTGGAAAACCCTGGATTCTTTTCCGAGTTCTCAACCCGCTGATGCCAGAACCTGAGTGAGAAGCACCAGATCGCTTCCCTTGAAACCGCAGTCTTCTCACAGAACCTTGCCACCACCTGCTTATTGAATGGTGGGGGTGAACTTTTCCAAACTGCTATGGCATCACAGGAAATTTTGGAGGGGGGGAATGCTCCAGTCTCCAACGCTGGGCTACTCTTTGCTCAGCACCAGGGCCTCAACAAATGACCAGGACCCAAATATGGGACCTGTGTGGGAGCCATATCCTTCAATATACTCACCAGAAATTATTCAGCCATAAATATTTCCTTTGCAAGTGGCCGTCCACCTGTTCCTTGGACAGAGCACAGGGGCAGCCCCTTAAACTCAGTTCCTTAGCAAACCTGCCTTTCCCTGGGGCATCATGGACCCTCCTGGAAGCAGTGAGAGGATGGAAGGGGAGAATATTTTTTAAAGGGAAACATGCAGACCCTCCTGTCTTTGGTGTCTGAAACCAGACTGTGTTAATATTGGTGAGAGCACGTGGCACAGTTGTCCAAAAGAAGGCAAGCTCGTTTAGTTCAGGAGAACTGGGAAACACTCCCTGGTGAAAGTTACAGTTGAAATGACTTCAAGGATGGAGGGTTTTGACTAGTGGAGGGGCCAGCCTAGCACGTGGCAGGCAGAGGCTGCAGCTGAGTGAGTCAGGAGGGCGGATGGCATCATGTGGGGGAACAGCATCCACACTGAGGGATGAGTATGGTCGGCCGGACCAGGAGAGTGGCTAGCAAGGCAGTGTGTGGCCTGATTGAATATGGTCTTGTGAACCAGACTGAGAAACGTGGACTCTGTCCTGTGAGAAATGGGTAGAACTCAGAAGTACATAAGAGGAAATGTTTTAGGAAGATCATGGTGCATGGAAGACAGGATCAGCTATAAAGCAGTGAGATTAGATGGCGAAAATAATGCAGAAACCTAGGTGGGCAGTGAGAAGAAATAAGAACCTGGAAAGAGGGAACAAATTCAAAAGACACTTTAAAAGTTTGGTGTACAGGTGTGAAGGTGAGGGACCAGGAATCTGTCCTGTGTGCTAGAGAAGTCTCTAGTTCTCATGTTCCAAGGTCTTGCTGCCAGAAAATGATCCTTACTCATTTTTTAGTATATTAGGGTTTAAGGTATCAATCCTCCTAGGAATATTTTCTGTCTCTATGGCCCAGAGAATTAAACTCCAAAGGCAGAATTGCAGGCCCCAAAGAGGCCATATGGAAGCAGGTATCTTCTCAGGCCCCTCAAAACCCATTACATAATTGACTGACCACCCTTGTCTATAAATCCAGCTGTAAATCAACACCCAGCTCCTATGCCTGAAGTCCTGTGAGTACAGTTTAATTATGAATTCTAAGCTACACATTTTCTATCCTTTCTCCTCTCTAAATTATCTTTTCTCCTATCTCTTTGGGCTTGGGTAAGGCGACTCAAATCTACCATGAGTTCTTGATGTTTCTGGCCTGTTCAGGTCTCTTTCTGGTACAACAGCTTGGGGAGACATTCCCCCCCCCAACTTCCCTAAAAGTCTTCTCTGGTCCTGTTTCAGGCACAAACACACCTCCCAACCTGTTCCACTGTCCAAAACATCATCCACACTGCTGTGGCCACACCCCTGGAGCACCCTGGCCTCACTATCACACCAGCTGCCCTCATACAAGGATGCTCACAGCTGAACCTCCAACCTGCACAGTGTGGCCTCAGCTACCCCAGCTCTCTTCTGTGTAATCCTAATTCCAAACACCATGGAGTCTAGGTTCCCATATTATTATGCTCACTAAACTGTTATCCCTTTAAAGTTGTCTGTGAGCATATTCAGCAGCAAGACAAGTTGTCCTGGAAAAGAGAGATGGAAAAGGATGAGATGGGCTAGAAGGAGTAGTGTTAAATCTTTGAGAAATGCAGTGAAGAGAAAGAATCTTTGACCTCCATCAGCCCTGACTCTCAGAATGAGATTGGCCCTGAGATAGTTTATTATTTATCCCAAACTAAGATGTCCTGGCTCTGCAATCCTGTGTACACAAGGAAAAAGGAAACCATCACACAAAAGATGCAGTTGTCCTCACACTGGAAATAATCGCACCAAGCTAAGTCTACCCGGGGAATAGAATGACAAAAGTGCTAAATTAGGAATGCCTTGATTTTGGATTGTCCACAAACAGAATGGTTCCTGGTGGGAGAATGGCTATGGAGGAAGGCAGGCAGGAGAACAAGAAGCCTCCTCTTCTTGGACGGAACATGGTCTGCCAAGAAAACTTTCAGACTGCGTTCCTCCACGATGAGTGCCCAAGCACCTGTACCAACTGGGGTTCATCCTCTTGGGCACATGCAAACGCCAGGGCCCCCTTCCCCTTCCCCTGCCCAGCTTATCTTTTGGGCTGTTTATCTTGCTTGAAGTTAAACATGATCACCAGGCTTTAAATTCCATGATGGCAGTTTTTGCTTCCACTGTATCCACAGCACTCAACAGACAACTAGGATATAGTTGGCACTCAATATATATTTGTTGAATGGATGACTGACTGACTAATCAAATAATTTTAAATGAACAAATTACTTCCTCCCTGCCTGACTTCTCAAGAGTGAATCCCAGAACCGGAAACTGCCAGATAGATAATAGGAGCCACCATGCATTCAAGAAAATGATTGTCCCTACCTTTCTTCATCCTTCTCTGCACCTTAGGTTCCCAAAACTCAGGATCGGGACCCAAAAGACCATGAAGCACCAAATGCCTTGCAACAAAAGGCTACCTCTCTGCCCATTTCCTTTTAGAGAATAAACCCCTGGGGGATGATACAAGAATGGCACAATGCGTTGAAAACACAGGCCCCAAGTGGCCAGAGGCACCAGAGCCTCCACCAAAGGGGCCTGTTGATTTGCTGCCTTTGTGCAAACGTGAGTGTGTCTTTCGATAGCGCAGGCACCAGCCACCCCAAGGACTGATTTCCTTTATTGCTGCAGTGATGAAGCAGCCACATGGCTGTTGCAGATAAGGTGGCCGGTTGCATTGCGCATGCAAACTAGGCAGTCTCTGAACACACTGAGAAGCATTGCAGCCACACCATGTGCCTACTTCTCTGCATTGTGCTGTCCTTCCTCTGTAAGTGGCTCCCAGGTAAGTGGGTGCCATCTCCCTCCACGTTTCACATCTCATTGTCTTTCCTCTTTCCTTTGCCAGGTAGCTTCTGCAGGACCGAAGTTGCACACCCTTCCAACATGACCACCACAATTGGGACAGATGTGACATTCTGGTGCCAATATGACATTCCTGATAAGAATTATGAATCTGTGTACTGGTATCTGCAGAGAGCTGACCGGAGGCTCAAATACATCCACCACGTATTTCAAGGGACCGTGGAACTGAAGCATTACCAGTTGTCTGTGGACAGAAAATTGTCCTCCAGCAACTTAACCATTAAAAATGTGCAGCCAAGGGACAAAGCCACTTACTACTGTGCCCCCCGAGCACCGTGAAGCGTGCTAGATCACCCACTGAACATAATCTAGAAACCTTCACCAAGCAAGCTCAGCAGAGAAAACTCAGAGAATCAACCAATAATGCAAAGGGTGTTCAGTGTCTCTTAAACTTTCCCTGCTCATTCATCAATTCTTTCATTCAGAACTAAGGGGCCCTTATGGTCTGCAAATTGACACATGAGGTACTATGGGAATACAAAGATACAAAACAAGCACTTTTCAAACAATAAAATGTATTTAGCAAGTAATATCTCCTCGCATTTATCTAACCAAACCATGAGAAGAGAAAATTAAGTCCTGTTGAATTACCTGAATCTTTGACCTGACAAATTCAAGCACAGTCCCTGAGACTCAGAGTGACAAATGAATTGGACACACATACAAATCAAAGCCTACAATTAACAACTTAATCACAGACCCTTGAAAGTCAACTGGCATTTTCAAAGATATATGTATTAAACAACGATATATGTAAAAGTCTGGCAGCTAGATAGACAGTTATACAGTTGATGGTACGAT
The DNA here is from genome assembly GCA_004024945.1 of Uropsilus gracilis. NCBI lineage: Eukaryota > Metazoa > Chordata > Mammalia > Eulipotyphla > Talpidae > Uropsilus > Uropsilus gracilis. The sequence goes on from PVHY01009650.1 coordinate 32,728, forward strand.
GATTGAGCGCAAGTGCAGGCTGGGGAAGCCAAACTTATTGAATCTTGAACTATGCATTGATCTTCCACTTACTGACTTGCTTGCTGTGTGACCTTAGGCAAGTAGCTTTGCGCCTTGCTTTCTTCTTCTATAGAAGAGTGATAGCCATAATGCATACCCTTGACGACTATTGTAAGAATGAAGTGAATGATTACATGCACTTAGAGTGAAGCTTAGCACGTAGGAAGCACTGGGTAAGTGTGAGCTCTCTTGATGTTGCCAACGGTGATGGTGTCTGATAAGATTACTATGATAGAGCCTGTCCTCACTAATGGGTTGGGTTAGACCTTAGGTATTTGTTGATGAGAAATAAGTCAATCTCATGGACAATTAAATGTCCTCTTCTATATTAGGATCCCATCTGGTGGGAACAAAATATCAATAGAAATTCAGAGAAATGCAATTCAAAAAACCTTCCGGATCTTTTTCATTGGGTGCTGGTAAATTATTAAGGGCTTCCTACACAGAAAAAAAAATAAAACCAGAGGGAAGTAATTTCTCCTTGACCTTCATAAAACAAGCAAATATAGACCTTATGAGATATTAAAATAAAACAGTAGCCTCATTAAATGGATAGTGAAATAATTTATAAATGTAGAGCTAGAAATAAAATTAAAGTTGTTTATGAACATAATTATAAATAAGGAATTAGTTCTATCAGTATAACAGGCATACTGCATGACCTATAAAAGTTCCCACCTTCAAGATTACCAGTCAAATTCATCTGAACCTATAGCATCCTAAAAACCTGTCAAACGACGATCATTCCAAGAGTTTAGAAGGGCATTGGCTCTACAAGGACATACCCACATAGGCCTCTGCTTCTTCAAGGACCCACCCATGGAAACTCCATGGTGTGAAACTGCTGAGCTGAAAACTGGGAATAAGTAGGACTTTCCATTTTCTCTTCTGAAGCTACAGGGTCTCCAGCTGCTTCAGATGCGTCTTTTATTCATCCTTGGGAACCTTGATCCCCTGCTATCTTGCTGGATTTCTCATTTGCAGCCAACATATGGGCTCTTCAGCACTGGTGCCCCCCAAGAGCAGCCCTTCAAGGACACAGATAGCACAAAAGGGAGCTATTCTTGGGATAAAACACTGAAGAAAAACTGCAAAAATTGGCTTTTGAGATCAGATTTCAAACTCTTAACCCTGCTGGGACAAGCACTCACTTGGAGAGTGAGTGAGTCACCTTCCTTTTAGGCTTGCCCCTCTCTACCTCACACCTCCATGTATTGGAGACCCAGTCCCAGCATTACTGAATGTTCAAGTGAAGGACACAGGTTTCCTAAAAGACATAGACAGCTCTAGCAACCTACTGTGTCCTCTACCAGTGAGAAACTCTCCAGTAATTCCTCCCCAGAGCCCAATCAAAGACCAATGCCATGTCACAAAGGGAAGGGAAATAGGAGACGCTGCCTGTCACCCTGTCTCTGACATTGCCACACCACCTTTTGGTGATAGAAATAATCCTTTTTCTTTTTCAAACCCTGCTATCATCAAAGGTGAAGAAAAGCTTGGAAGAAGAACAAAGTCATTAGAGAGTCATGCATTGATGGGGAGCTTGGCCCAAGGGCTGGTTTTCTGGTGAGGATCCTTAGGAATCAAAATGAAAACTGGTAATGTTGATAGTATATTTGCAAGTATCTGTCCCAGATACCCCATTATCTAACTGGATACCCTCCAACCTCCCCACATGATCTTTGAAGGACAGTTGTGGAAGAAAAGGTTAGTGGAAAAGTTAAACTATTTAACAAGTATTGGAGTTGAGTATCCATATGTGTGGGGGTAGAGAATGGGTGTGGTTTGTCTTTTATTCAACAACATATACTTAGTGACTACTATATGCCAGATGCCACACCAAGAACCAAGGATACCAAGGCAAGTAATATAAGCTTTCTGTCAGTCTGGAATTCACACTGTAATGGGCTCACATTCTAAGAAAGGAATCAGATCAGACCATGTGGGAGCAAGTATTCTAGGTTGTAATGATTATAAAAGTATTCCAGGAGGAACATATAGATTGGAATCAGGACCTTTAGATTTCAGGATGAGTTGGGAGATGGTAGCCAGGAAAACATCCTAGAGGAAGTGAACTGAGACTAAAGATGGAAAAGTTTATTTATCTACATCCCAAGATCCCAAGTCAGTAACAGAAACAGAATTACAACTCCAGAAAGGTCCCAACTTGCCTCTCTGCTGTTGTGTTTGGCAGCTGCTCCATTCAGCTCCACACAGCTGGGTAAGTGAGTTGCAGATGGAATATTGGCAGCCAAAATCTTTTTAGAGACAAATGACACTGTGATTTTCCTTGACACCCATTGAAATTCCTCACTAATTTCCAAAAATATCTCATGTTTGCTGTATAACAACCAGTGGGGATCAGGCATTTCAGTAAAAACAAATCAGAGAAGCAAAGTAATCCCAAACGTCTGCGCCCAAATTGGTCAGACAGACAAGAAACACTTACTACTGAAGGCCACCCTGAGACACCAGGTGGCTGAGCCCTGACCATGAGAAGGAAAAGTCTTACTCTTCTCTCTTTTTACTCCTGCTGTTCATTGCTTGTTCAACCCATCAGTGGTTGCTGAGAAGCCATGGAGCCAAAGACAGCAGCAAAAAACAGGGCAACCGCTGGTAACAACTATGCTACAGAGATAAACCATTGGGCACACCTCAGTCTGACTTCACTGCTAGTACAGCTTTAAGTGAAAAGGGTGAGGATAATGAGAGACAAAGCAAGGAAAGGACTTTAAATTTATCTTTCTCTCTTTTTTTTCCACCAAACTAACAGAAGGTTAGGATTGGGTGGATGTATTCTCAAATCAAAGCCAAAACAGATTTTTAAAATTCCAGTTGGTGTCTGAGACATCCTGGCACTCTGTCCCACTATTATTTGAGCCATCCTAGGGTATGATATTGCTATAAAGACCCAGAGAAGCAGAGACCAACCGGGAGAACAGCACTAAATGTGGTACGTGCTTGCTTTGATGTGACCTTGGGGGCTTTTGCTTCTTCAAGACCTCTTAATCTTTCTTCATGCCACATGGAAAAAGATTGGTGTTCTTGCTTGGATGTAGCCTCCATCCTCAGCTGCCAGAGACAATGCTTTGCCTCCAAACAGATAGGTTTTGACCCTACCCATTCATCTCTGACACAGCTCTGGTTCACCTGGGCGACTCACGTGCCCAGAACCCTACAGACAGACTTTGTGTTGTTCAGCTGAAGTCTCCATCCCTCAGAGGATGTTCTGCTCTAGGCTTGATGACAAACTCTGTCTCTCCCTGCTGACTATGACTCGGGTAGGGAGCTGAGACCATGCCACCAACCCAAACATGCCCTAGCAGAAGAGTTGAGGCAAAAAAGCCAACATATGTGGATGACCAACATATATGTGGCAGACATGGGTAAGTGCTCACATGTGCTCTCTGGTTTCAGCCATACCACCTGAAAGGTAACTGCAATTACCCTTTCTACAGATGAGGAAACTAGGACTCAGAGATGTGACCTGCCTGAGTCTTTAGTAATGGTAAGACAGGATTTAAAACCCACGCTGTTAGACCTGCCACACCAGTGCTCCTTTGACATGTAGTGACCACCTAGTCACCAGTGATGATGTCAGTATGTTAAGCACATGTAATTACCATCACCTTCTAGGTTGGTGCTGCCTGCTGCTGCAGAGACCAACACTTCTCCTTACACACAACAACAGGTAGAAGACCTGCTTTCTCCAGGTCTTGGCTTAGGCAGCTAGCAAATCCTTTCCTAATCCTAGCCTTTACTACATAAGCCCTCACAAGGTGCCATGGGAGTCAGGGAGCTCCAGACAGAAATCCTGCTCGGACTAGCAAATATCTGCTGAACATCTGAAATTGATAAGCTCTGAGCTCGGCACTGAGAATGCAAGTAGAAATACCACATAAAGTCTCTCTTGTAAAAAATCTTAGATCTTAGAAAACAAATTAGCTGGTCATTATAATAATTGAGGTAACAAGTATCATGACCCAACAATTCCCCTGAGGCAAAGGGGAGGGGAGGGCAGTAAAGATATGATTTTTTCCAGAGAGAAGGAGCAATCAGTGTAAACACCAGGCACAAGATCTATAATAGAGCTTTGAGCCTATTTTTATGCAGCTCAATACAACTGAGCATTGCCCACAAGTGAGACTGGAGGAGGAAGCAGATTCTAGGACCATGACATGGGACATTCATATTACCCTAGACATAGGAGAGCTAGTTAAAGAGTTTCAGCAGAGGTAAGATTTGATCCTCTTTGCTCAGAAGAAAACTCGATCTGATTTTGGCTAGACAACAGAGTGGGGAAGACACTGGAAGCAGGAAAGCCACTTGGAATAGTAGAACAATCACTGGTAGTATGTGAAAAATGCTCAGTTAGAGTCAGGGTCACCACACTGAGGCTTGCAAGCTGGTACCTCAAAGCCTTTGTGCCTTTTGTCACACTCACCTGGGAATGTCCTCAGACACAGTCTGACCAAATCCTGCTCAATTCTCAGGCTCTGTCCAGGGTCACCCCTCCCAGGAACCCAGACATAAACAGCTCCTGATGTATTCTCTGAAAGTGGACACCATGCCTTGTTCCCCTTTGTCTCTCCCAAAGAGTATCTGGCGGTTAGCACAAGTCTGTTGAACACACAGCTTAGCCTGTGACCCTGAGGCCTGTCACTCTCAGGGGAAGTGACTCACACCAAACCACCTTCATAACGGACAAACGTCTCATGGGCAGACAGTAGCTGGTCTGGGCTAGGGCGACTGGGAAGCACCAGCGCTGTGCAGCCACCAGCTGGAGCCATGTTGTGGACCTGTCACCTCTTCTGCCTCTTCTACCTCGCTGTTGCCCTTGTGGCAGGTAAGGACGGGTGCAGGCACTTCTCTCTTAGGAAAACAGGCAGCAGGAGTAATTTGCTAGGGTGCCTGAATGGCAGCCATCGCCAGTATGACTCTGGTGCTTGGGTGGGGGACAAGTTCCATGATCTCTCTTATTCTGGACTTTCCTTTGCAGAGGCTCTGCAGGATATCACTTTGGAACCAGAAACCAAAACTCTGACTGTTAAAGTTGGGGAGCCTGCCACTTTTCGTTGTAGCATCACAGGAGGAGACTTGAAGAGCTATCAGATGAGTTGGTATAAGAAGAATGAAAATAATACCCTGATCTTACTGTACAAACTAAGTAACACCTCTGATGGCAATATAATAAATAATTTCAAGGGGAAAATTGACACTTTAAAAAGTCAGTATATTCTTGTCATTCCAAAAGCAACAATAAAAGACGTCGGGACTTACTACTGTGGATCTGATATCCACTGTGCTCCAGTTCCATGTCTGATCGCCTCAAAACCCCCTGTGGTCAAAGAAAGGTGGCAGGAACTAATTTAGAAACCACCTTAGGCAAAAATGTGGACCACACCTGGGAAGCGACCAACTTCAACAGCAACATCTGATAAGAGAGACAGGAGCTGAGTTGAGCAAAAGGCCTTATCTTTGTAACTGGTTGAGAGGGGCCTTCTCTATCAGCCAGAGAGAGCAGAAAGAATGTTGAGCTTCATGGAGAGAGACCAAAGGGGGCCTGCGTCTGTCTCACATAGTGTCCTGAGAAAGGGTTGAGAAAACAACCTTCTGAGCAGGGCCTCTCACGTGGAAGCAGGCTGTGGTGAACAGGATTTCTACTAATCTGAGAGCTGTGGCTCATTGCAGTCTTTATTAAGGAAGCGTAATAAAGAAAAACAAGATAAAACAAGCATGGTTTCCTATTACCTTCCTAATCAAAATTTCCAACGCTATTAGAGATAACTTTAACTCTTACTCTGTGAAGGATAGCCACTCATTTGCTGAAAAGTTTCTGTAACTATTTCAGGTAGTGAATGATGTATGCCCTCCATTCACTAACAGGGAAGCCTGGGGACCCACAGGGATGGGCAGAGAGGCATAGCATGCAGGCTTCCTTCATGTCACTTGCTGAGAAAGAGCTCAGAGACAATAGAGATCCAAGGACTGAAAGATTCCAGTGAGTAGACTGACAGGAGGATGTAATGACACATACACTATAGTCACCATGGAGTGTTTGCATCCTGTTAGCTCTAATCACCAGTTCTTTGTTTTCACATGCAAGTCTGTCTGGAGTTCTTTCTCCACATAAGGTTAAAGCTTGGGCATGAGGATGCAGAGTATTCATGAGTGTGAGAAGGCAGCTCTGAAGACTTCTAGTCAGCATTCCTTCTAATCCACCATCACACTCGTATTGGGTACTTGCTGAAGTCACGATAATGGGGTAGGCCATGGAGACAGAGTTCTAAGTCAAGCTCTAGTCTAAGTTCTATTCTCATTAATGAATTTACAATCTACTTTAAAAAAAAGCTATAGAAATTACAATGAAAGACTTCAAAAGAAGACAAAAACAGAATGAGTGTTGCTAACTTCACATGTGGTACTCTAGGAGTTCATGAAAGAATCATTGCAGCCGTCACATGTGCCCTGGCAGGCAGCTTCCAGGGGATCCAGACTGCCTTAACAGACTGTCTGGGACCAAAGGGCTAGTCCCCTGTCTCTGCCCACCTTTACCAGATAAACAGGCCAACCATGCCCCCTGAAAGCCCCACCTTCCCCTGCCGGTCATGGGAGTCAACGGGGGGGTGAGAAAGGTGGGGGGTGTCCATGTGTTTGTGCATGTGCACATCTGTGTGTGCGTGTGTATGTGAGTGTGTGTGAGGTTATCGCCCATCTAGTTACTCCAAATTCAGTCAATCCTTACCAGGAACAACTAAATCGCTAGTTTAAAGGTAGATACACATGAAGATGAGGGTGAAGAGAAGGAACTAAGACCCAGGAGAAATGAAAATTTAGTATCCATGGGACACAGGACTGAGAAAACAACTATAGTGACAAACTTTCATGAAAAGACACCAACTAGGTTTCCACAGACAGGAACGAAATTCCCAGTTCAGAGATGCCTTCAGAGAGAACTAGGCACCATCCCACTCAACGGGAAGAGGAAAGCCACAGAGATGGGACAGAGGCCACATGGTCAGCCGGACCAGCCATCTGCTAGTGCCTATCCTGATCAAGTACTCTATATACTGACATCGGCTGGAAGAAACACTCTCAATGCCAGAGACTGAACTACAAAGCAAACAAGAAGCAAAATATGACAGAGGCTGGGACGGAGAAGGTGACCAGTAGAAAGGAAGAGGCACTGAAAAGATCCAAACATGCACAAACTGACTACCTGCAACAAAAATGCACATGGAAAACTAAGCATCGACCCCTATGTCCTAGGAAGACACATCTCCACTGGTGAAAAGGACATTGCTTCAGGAAAGAAAAGGAAGACTCCAATGGATTGGAAATTGACTAACAACTGGCAGTAAATGAGGAAATGGAGTGATCAGGGTGGGTAGCGGGAGGGGAGGGGGGACGAACACCCAATGGAAAATAAATGTAGTTTTATTTGTTTGTTTGTTTGTTTGTTTTATTATTTCTTTTTTTTAATAAAATTTATTCCGATTGACAATTTAGGCCATAGACATGTATATAAAAATTCCATAAAAGGGATCAGTATGTGAAGGGGTGAGGAGGGGTAGAGATGGGAGGGAGAGGTCAGGGAGGGAAGGTGGTGGGTGGTCCCCAGGGAATACAAAGATGTGAAACACATATATACATAAATTAATTAATTAAGAAAAAAAGGAATCAGTACAATTTCTACGCTGGGGAGAGCAGCTCTCCTGTCTGCCTGGCACTATGCAAATGGCTCTCTTTTTCTTTCTCCATTCCCAAATAACCCTGTCCTTTTTTTTTCTTTAAATTTAATTTAAATTTTTTTAATTTGCATACATATGTATATTTATATTTACATTACATTTTTCCATTATTGTGTACCCCGGGGCTTTCCCACTTCACTAACACTTGTTAACCATCTGATCTTTTGTGCTCTTCACCTCCCGGCCTTCTTTCCCCTCCTCCTCTCTCATTCCAATGTTCAGTCCCATTGGTTGTTTTCATTCTTTCTTATTCATTTGTTTGTTTTTCCTTATATCCATCATATAAGTGAGACCATCCTGTACTTCTCTTTTTCTTCTTGACTTATTTCTGCTAATATGAGTCTTTCTAGTTCCATCCATGCTGTGTAAATGAATTTTATATAATAAAATTAAAAAAAAAAAAGAACAATCACAATGAGAAAAGTTTCCTAAAACAGCTGAGACTTGAAAAAGTTCAGATTTAGATAACTGGGAAGGAAATAAAAGGGGAAGGATATTTTCAGGTAGCTGTGCTAGTTTTCTCTTGTTATTTAACAAGTTACCACAAAATTTAGGGGGACAGGATATGTTTTGTCTCAGTTTCCATGGGGGTGACTTAGTTGGGTTTCTGGTTCAGTCTCTCCTCAGGCTGCAGTACTGGAATCTCTGGAATGTCAGTCATCTCAATCATCAGTGAGAAGAGAATTTACTACCAAAATCATTCATGTGAATACCAGCAGACCTTGAGTCCTCTCATAAGCATCTCCATAGGTTCTTCATAACACAGCAGCTCACCCTGTGACAAGGGTTAAGAGAGCATCCCAAATAGAAGGCACAGTCTTTTGGAAATCTAATTTTGGAAGTGACATCTTTTGTTCCTGCTCTAGTCTGTGCAGTAGAAGTGAGTCAGCAAGTGCAACCCAAACCCACAGGGAGGGATGACATGAAAATTTGACTGCCAGGAGCTAGAAATCACTGGGACATCTTCAAGACTGGGGGTTAGCACAATAAGCAAAAAATGAGAAGGCTCAAAAACTCTGGTTAAGACCAACTTGTTTAGAGACCCATGACTATAAAGAGAAGAGGTATGATTTTATCTAATAAACAATATTTCTCAAACTTTACCATACTAAGAACCTGCAGTCAAATTCTTGCAATCAAATTCTTGAGCCCAGACTGCAAAGATTTTAACTCGATGCATCTGGTGACAGTCTCAGGAACCTGCATTTATAACAAATAATCTGGGTGACTCCATTGCAGATAACCCTGACAGTCATGCTTTGACAAATTCTTCTATAAGGAGCAGTAGAACTGTTGGAGTTTTTAGCACAAGGAAGATGTGCCCAGTTTCTCCTCCCATGGCTACTGAGAAATGGACATCAGATATGATCAAGGTGGTTCTTGAACAATGTTCTCAATCTTAACTGCATATTTAAATCACTTGGGGGAATTCTTTGAAAATAACATCTGCACTACACACCCAGAGATTGGGATTGAGTTGGTTTAGGCATAAAGTACAAGCCTCCCAGGAAATTCAGCTGCTCTCCCTGCCTTCTCATCTGCCCCTTTCCAATCCAAGATCTTGCTAATTCACAAAATGTCATTGGACCACCAATGCCAATATCTCTTAAATATTTGTTAGAATACAGAATTTCATACACCACCCTAGATATATTGAATCAAAATCTGCATTTTAACAGAATTCTCTAGGTGAGTTATATGCATATTAAAGTTTGAGAAGCACTGACTAAACACCATCACCCTTGAAAAATTTCTTGGAGGTGGCGAGATATAAATCAGTTTTTCCCAAGTGCTACCCAGGAACCTGTATTTGTAAAAAGCTCCTTCAGGGACTCTGATGGGCAGCCAAGTGTGGGATTCACAATAAGCAATGAGTCATCCCCAAATAAGGTTAGCAAATCTTTGTGTTACAAATATAATAAATAATCTCATTGAGGTGCTATTATGTCCTTCTGTGCTCCTTGGCAGATGGCATCACATAAATTCTAGCTATGACCATTCCTAATCCATCCACAGAAAGACTGGGAAATGAGTTAATATTTATTAAGTCAATGTACTGTTTAATGACACCATATGCCCTTCATGGATTATGCACTGCAGCCCAAGATCTTGTGGCACATACCTTCCACTCAAGATCAAGCCAGAAAAAAGGAACATGCATCTGATTAAGACCAATTGGCAAGAGAGAGGAAATGACATGAGAGTGTGTGTCTCTAATTGTCTGCTTATCTTGCAGGAATGAGGAGAACATGAAACTCTGACCTAAGTTGGGATGGGACTCAGAACCCAAAATGGGTAAGGGAGGAGCACGAATAACAAACCCTGAAACAAGGAAGAAGGACACAATTAGAAAATAATTAGCCTACCCAAAAATGGTCTGAAAGACTCTGTACACACAATGATTAAAAAAAGAAATGAAACAAAAATTAAAATTAAAGACCTAGAGCAACTCACTGAGCTTATCAATAGATCATTTTAAAAGCCTTTTCTATGTCTCTCAAAGCCTCAGATTTAGGGCCACCCACAGTCTCAGCATAATATGGATATGGACCAAGTACTTCTGCAGAAATTCCAAAGCTAAATTAATTACACAGATGCCAACTAGCATTTTATATTGTATATGTTTTTCTCCCTGCATTGGTAGAGGCAATTAAGAGTTGACTAAATTCAGATAATTATTGATTCCACTACTCTGTTTTCTGTGATCACTATCCATCATGCAGAGGGTTCACTTGAAAGAGTTCAGAGCAACAGGGGAAAATTCCAGAGACTGTTTCACTTAAGAAAATGAATACAATATAATTTCTATCAAACACTGCATATTCCGAAGGTGTTACAACCTTGAAGAAGATCCTGTTATGGCATCCTAACAATGCCCAGGGGACCAAGATAGGATCCAAGTAAGATACTAGACTCAGGCTCCATAGCTCAGGGGTTAGAGCACTGGTCTTGTAAGATACTAGACTCAGGAAATCCAAGGTGTGACCTTCATTCTGAAATATTTAGATTTTTAAGCAGAAAATTAAAATCATTGAATTTTAAAGTTAAAATGGCTATTAAAGAGATTCCCCCCACTCAATCACATGGTATTAACTATTGATTAAATAATTGATCAACCAATCTCAATTCAAAATTTTTCTCTGGCATTCTCATTTTTGAAAAATACTTTCAACCTAAGTGCCTAAATGCAGATGGGTGGATCAGGAAGGTGTGGTATTTATGTGCAGTGGAATACTATTCAGCTATCAAAAACATACTCTTTCCTTGTAGCAACAACAGATGGAGCTGGAGGGGAATATGCTATGTGAAATAAGTCTGAAGGAGAAAGATAAATTCTGGGTGGGTCACTTAAATGTGGATTATAGAGAAGCCTTCCCCCCAAAAAAGGTCCAATAAAGCTGAACTAAGAATTAGCACTAAAAATCTGACTATAAAACTAAAGCGTCCAGGTGAGAGCAATGAGGAGCTCAATGGATTATAGTGATGAACTATGAGTGTCTTGGTGCTGGGTATGGTGAGGTAACAAACCTCAGGGGAGAGATCCTATACTTCTAATACACAAGCACAGTGTAAACCAGTATTACCACAATGAGAAAAAAAAGTAGTTCTTATACAAGCAGGATCTGTTTCCCTATAACTTTATATGTTGGTATTTGTTGAACTGTCTTACCTTCATATTTTCAAATATTTGAAGTCAGCTATGATATTCAATCTCCCAAGTCTTCATTTCTCTATACCCAACATCCTCAACCTGCCTGAGTGTTGGTGTATAGTGGTTAGCATAGCTGCCTTCCCAACATCCTCAACCATTCCTCTTGACTGTCTCTTAAATTTTAAGCTCCTTAAGAGGAGAATCCATGATCAATAGATTTTTCTGTTCCATAAAGTCTTAATATTATGACTGGCATTATGATGGGTAGTCAATAAATCTTAATTGAATAGATGAGTTATACCTGTGCTTCCACATGTCCACTTAGATGTCTGTCTTAAAGATACAACTCAACTCCAAGACTTAAATCAAGATTTCCTTCTATATATGGTCCTTGCCTTGCCTCAATGAATAGCATCATCATCGTCTCAAACCTATGCCCTTCTCACCATCCTCCACTACCAACACCTTGGTCTGATCTACTATTTTCTCCTTTGAATAATTTTGTTAGTCTTTGAAAAAGTTCACAGATCTGTTGAATGATCTTTTCAAAATACAAACATTGTCATTTAATATATCTGATTAAAAATGATTCAGAAATCCTTATAGTGGCCTCTAAGATGCTACCATCTGCCCTTTCCCACTTCTAATGCCAGCACCTCTCACCTCTCTGTCCTTCATTTTCCAAACTCTCATCAAATAGTCCTGCTGGTTGTTTGAATGTAGCAAGTACCCGCCTACCTCAGGGCCTTTGCACACATTATTCTCTCTTTATTACCAGTTAAACTCCTCTTCACCTTTTGGATCCAAGTTTCACATCAATTCTTCAGGGAACTGAGATCGCCCAACAAATTCAAATTTGTTTTATTTGTTTTAATGTACTCTCCTGATCAATTTATAGCAATATTTCATTAATTTGGTTAATTTCATAAGCTCTGAAGACCAAGAACTGTATCTGTCTCTGCTTATTGTTGAACTTGACAAGTTGCATAAATATATTGAATAAATTAATGGACAACTCCCCTATGTCCTAGGATTTCCCAGAATTTGATGATCATAACTGACTCTGGGCTATAGTTGTGTCCCAATCCTTACCCTAACCTCACTTTTGCATGTTTTGGAAATCCTGAGGCACCTGAGCCAGAGGCCTTGGAATCTCAAAGACCAGGATTTTTACCCATTCTCTAAGAGGTCTCACATTCAAGAGCCCATTCTCAGAGGACAAAGGGTCCTCCATGTTTCTGGGTGTTTCCACAACGCAACCTGGGACAGGTAAGCAAAACCTGCCCAGAAATGCTGGCCAGAGATGAGGAAATCAGAGAGGCCCCTCTGATTACTACTTTCTCAGTGACTCCTGGATGGGCTTATGATGAGCCCTTTGGTGTTTTGGATATCATGTGCTGTTTTCAGTAGCTATATTATTAAAGTACATGAGTCTATAATTATGGGAATGCATATCCTCATCCCTCAAATATGTACTGAGCAAGTACAATATTCCTGGTGCCGTGCCACATGCTGAGTTACAAAAACGACAAATCTCAGTTCCTGTCCTAAGGTGCTCTTTCTAGTGGGAGAAACAGCCATGAAAATAGAGACTTAATAACAGGCAGGAGCAGACAGCTGTGAGAAAAGAGAGAAGAAAGTGATGGCCCAGTGTTGAGGGAGGTCTACAAGCTCCTCACAGAGAAAACCTTACTTCCAGCAGGGATGTGTGCTTGGAGATCCCCAAGATGACCCAGGAAAGAAGACATGCATCCTCAATACTTACACGCACTCACATGTACACACCACTGGGGTGCTGGACACAACCCTTTGGCTTTGATGTTCACGGTTAATTTAAGGACAAAAACAAAACAAATGGGAAGATGCTGGACTCAGACTGGACACCATCTCTCTTTGTGAAGAAACTAATGTCTCTTGATTTTCACTGCCCTTCCTTAACCACAGATATGACAAACACCCTACCAAGGAAAGTTTAGAATTTCCCACCAAACTGCTACAGTGCACCCAAAAACCCTACCAGCTTGGGTTGAGAAGACAAAAAATTAGGGAAAGCAAAAAGGGAGGGGAGAGAGAAAAGAGAACATTATTTCCCTGGATGATTATCACTCCCTCTAACTTTTTTGTTCTTCGTAAAGAGTCCTCCAGAACCTCTGGGGTTTCCCAGAATTTGGTGCTGCCAGGCAGACCCCCTCCCCATCTTGCTAATGGGAACTGTGAGGAAATCTGGAGAGGCTGTTAAGGAAGTAATGTAGTCACAGGGAGGCAAATAATGCCAGTGGGACTGGTCTTGAACTTCTATTTTCGTGAGTTCTTTGATTTCATTCAGTTTGAAATATCGAGCATTTTTCCTCAGATATGTCAGCACTTTATCACCTACACTAAATCTCTAAATCTTTATTTGGGCTGATTGAGTTGTTTCAGTTCCTGGAGTTGTTTTTAGTCAGAGCAAGAATACAACTTTCCTCCTGTGAAGTATCCCAAAAAATCTGCATAGGGAGCCATTGTCATTTCCGTTTCTCCTCTGGAGTCAACTCTCTCCTGGAGGCTCAGGGAAGAGCTGGCATGTTCATATCAGCCTTCCATAGTATCCTCTTTATTACCTCTGCTGTGGTTGCCAACAGTACTCACATCTCAATAGCAAAAATATGGAATATTGACTTTTTGCTCCTGTTTTCACTTCAAGTTGGAGGTCATAAGGTGATTGCTATGCTCTGCTTTCTGTCTTCCTGTCCCAGAGTCCAAACTGAAAGATAAATCACTGTTTGGGACATGCTGTTTTCATGGCAGAGGAAAAATAAGGGAATTGCTAGTGGGTGCTCAGGTTAGCCCTGGAAGCTTCTGTTCATGGTGGCCATCATATCCACTCACATTCAATGGCCAGTCCTTCCACAGCCAGTCCCCAAACTATGTCCCCTCCCACAAAAAGCACCAACAAAATGGCAATGGACAGGAGTCACTGGACAATGGCATATCAATGGACAGAAGCCAATAATCCTCTCATATGGAAGAAGAGATCAAACACTTTATAATGATACAACCTACCATTTGGCTCCATCATGTAATACGTACCTACATGTGGGGAACCCCAACGTGACAACTGAAAAGACATTGATATTCTTTTTCTTCTTAGGAAAATTCTGGAGCAACATTTACCAAATTATTCTTCAAATATCTCCATCTCTCAAGATGTTAACAGTTGCTAAGCAACTAGAAAAAGTTCCAAGGTCAAAAAATTTTGGCAAATGCCCTGCATTAACAGTCCTCTCTTAATAGTCACATTTCTTTATTATCATACGAAATGCTCTGAGAGTTCTTGTTCTAAAGATACCTAGCAATGGAATCACAAGTTCTTTCTATAATGGCATAACCATAAATATCTAATGAGATTCTAATGGCTAACCCTACCCTAAAGGATTGTGGGAGAATCACCCAGAAGGATTCTTACTGTTTCCTCATTTCTGTGCATTCAGAATGAAGAGCAGCCTGTGGTGTTGAGAGGAAGTCTGCATGAAACCAACAGATCCGTTCAAGCCAACAAAAGGAATCTTGTATTTTTAGTTAATGTCTCCATATTAGGAGCCTGAAAAATGCTCTTCTGAGGCTACCCTTTGCCTCTGACCTAGGTAGAAACACCCCAAACTGAACTTCACTTCTCCCTTCCTTTATGCAACAGGCACTTCTTCAGTCCTGCTCTCTGCCAGGTCCTGGGCCAGGCACTTAGTATGAACAAAATAATCATGGACCCTCCTGCTTGGGCCCTGCCTTCCAGTGTGAAATAAAGGGAGCAAACACAAAGGAAACCCAGAAACGGACAGTTGATGATGATGCAGCCTCGCCACAGTACACATCTCCTCATGTGCTTGAAATGTTTTCAGGTTAGTTTCTGAGATGCCATACTTTGCTGTGCTTCAAGCATGTCACTGGTCTCTTCTCAATGTCACGTTTGCTCGTTCTTCCTTCTCTAACTTCTAACACAGAGCACTGAGGGCCCTTGCCTGTATCCTTCCACCTGTCCTTACCTCTCTGTGGGTGATTGTGTTTCATACCCACGGTGTTAAATCTCATATAAATGCTCATAATTCCCAGACTTCTATCTCCCCTGCAAAAACCCCCTCCAAGGATGTCCTCAGCACTCCCAGTGGAACCACCTCAGCGCTTACCTCTCTCGAGCCATTCTGTGTTCTCTCCTCTGTGATTGTTTGTACACTTCCTTTACCCTCCTCCTCATTTATAAACCCCTCGAGGGCAGGGATCTTTGGTCTGTTTCTTCTTCAATCTCCACAGTGCATGGCATAGTAAGTGTTTAATATATGATTATTGAATTTAATGTTTGAGCTGAATTTCTGCTTTAGGGATTACTGCGACACAGATGTAATGAAAGAGAATATTTTCTTTAAAGAAATAATGCCTTATCCTTCTGTGTATCCAAATGAACAACCTCAGACGACAGAACACAGCTACATACACTGGCATGAGGTGAATACTTAAATTTAAAAATGCTAAGTCAAGACAATATCATCCCTTGTGGTCACAGAAGCTGCCACAACCATTTTATAAATTGCCCACATTCCCACACCCCATCTGGCGATGCTGGTATGTTATGCCAGGGATAACTTATCTTCACAATAGTCCCCCACCCCTTGGATCTACTCCCTCTTTTAAAATGAAGAAGTAAGGAAATGGCTAGGGCTTACCTAAATTCTCCTACCCAACCAGAGTGGCAACTCAACCACATCATACTGACTGCTGATTTAGATTTGGGGTCAAAGAGGTCAGAGAAGAAGGCCCCTGAATCGCAAGAGATGTTTCACCAATAGCTCTTATACAGCACATGGTAACTGCACCCCCCACTCTTCATCTGGATTTGGATGTCTCTCCACCTCCCCAAGCTTCTCCTGAGGCCTCTTCCAGGGGTTAAGATCAGTTTGGTTTCATATGCCTTTAAAGGGAAAGAGGACTATGTAACCTAAGTGCTGTTTCCAGAAAAGCCAAGAGCCTTTTTGTGCTTGACAATATCTCTAAGGGAGTTGGGGTACCTGATGACCACATAGTGGGGCCTTGATTATACCAGGACAAGGTCTCCTGAGCACAGCTCCTGTGTGCACACACAGGGTGCTTTTTCTCTTCTCCGAAGGCCTAAAAAAAAGTCCTTGACTTTGCCACTTAGGGTTTAGTCTGTCAAAATAAGGAAAATTGCCTGGATTACCTCTCTTCTACAAATATAAGCATTTTTCAATTGACATCTCATCTTGAAATATATTTTCCTTTTTCCACCAGCACCCCTATCTCACGTCCCTGGATAAGCAGAAAGCTTGTCCTATAATATTTATTAACAAGGAGTCCTCGGTGCCAACAGTGGTGGTAGAAATTCTGTTCAGTAAGTTCCAAGTGCAAGTAATGCAAACATGGCAGGTTTTGAGCAAAGGCCTTGTCTTCCTGGTGCATCAGCCATGACTCTCACCTCAGCCTCTGGTCGGTCATCTGGGACTTGAAACTGCACTTTGGAAAATAAAGCATGGTGACCTAGAGTGGGCCTTGTCCATGGCCTCTTGCAAAAGTCCTCATTCCCTGTGTCCTCTCCTCAGCACAGGCAGTCACCCCACTGCCCCGATGTCCCCCCACAGCGTGGACCCTGCTGCCAGTGTAGAGTGATACCGTGTGCTTGGGCACATGCCCTGACTTCATCGACAATGCTATTTCTGCTTGACAATGCCAAGATTGTTCATCATGCAGGCAGTCTTCCTCCACACAGCATTTCCTTTGTCCTCCTCTGGTAATTTCCCGAGTTCTCACAGTCACTCTTGGTCACGGACACGTGCTAACTCTCAGACTTCTTGGCAATGAAAGCCCTGCCAACTGCGTAGCTTGTCTTTCTATTCAATAATCTTTTCATTCACTCATACTAAGTGTTCATTATGCAGCTCAGTGTTAACAGCCCTTTAACTTGTCATCCCTATGATGGATATAACAGCACCTGCATTCCAAACCAGCCTTTAGCACAGCTCTGCAAGGTGGCCCTGAGGCAGCTGCCTTGACTATGGACTGAACCACAGAGTAGGAGAGCTAATCCCAAGTACACCCGGACCTTGCCTTCACCCACCCCACTTTCACCAAAGATTCCCCCAAATCCCACAGAGTCAACCAGACAGCATGGATGCACAGGGTGAGGCAGGGTATAGGAAGGTCTCCAGAGCCTGGGCACAGGGCAAGGAAACCCAAACTGCTTTAGGCCCAACATCCCCTCAAATATTAATTTCCCAATTAAGAGAGTCATTTTAGGGACTCTCTTCATCTAGGCCCCAGAACTTCCTCAGGGCCACTTTTTTTTATCAGCATTGTTGCCTTCCCCCAAACATCCTAGTGTTTCTCCACATTTCTCTTCTTCCATCACTTGCTCTATTAGCTTTGCATCTTTATTGCTGATCCCATGTGTCCAGATTTCTTTCTGTCTCATTCCTTGGTAAAACTAAGCAGAGTGTGAGCTAAGAACTAGGGAGAACCTATAGAGCTGTGTCCAGTGGGAAGATAAACCAGAAATAGCATGATGTTATTTTGTTGGGTGCTGTGGGGGCACTGGCATGGACCCACATGCCAGTGGGTCCTGGCTGTGGCATCCACCACACACCCCTTCCAAGGGAAAAAGGTGAGGTTGGGGCCTCTTATTCTCAGCATTTTACTCTTCCATCAGCATAAAGCCAACCAGAGGACAAGGTCCCTTCACTCCAACTTGAGGCTATATAGGGAGGGTCTCATTCCCAGAGAGTCCTCCCCTCCACTCTTCTCCTTTCCTCTCCTCCCCTCCTCTTCCTTCTCTCCCTCCCTCTCCCCTTTCTTTCCTTCCCTTCCTCTACTTTTAGTGAAGAATAAAGGATTTTATCTTCTCTGTGGAAGATGAGGTAAGGAATTTCCTTAATGTTCTGGGAAAACACAGTTATGTCAACATCTCTATCCTAAGAAACAAACGGCAGGTTGAAGGATATAAGATCTATGTGATAAGATCTTAATTCTACAGCTGTATAGTCCTAGAGCTACAGAACTCCTACAAATACTGATGTTTCTACCTTTTACTTTCTTGGAAACTCCCATCTTTTCTTTCTTCCCTAACCCTGATCTGTCCCAGCTCTATTCCTAACCAAAAACCTTCAGCAGAATATTGCTATCCATTTCAGAGGAGAAAAGTTGGGACTGATTTTTCCTATGTGCAAATAAAGATTACAAAGAGAGAGGGGCTTACATGCAGGTCTTTTTACACTAATAACTCATCTGCTCCCAATTGGGTTTCTCCAGCTTTTACCTCTCCATTGAGACATGATTATATGGCAGTACAGAATTACTGCTGTTTTGTTTCATTTTTTTATAAGTAGACTATTGCCAGAAAACACAAAAGATTAGTCTCTTATCATCATGAAAACTTCTGTTCTGGCCTCTCCTTGTTCTACCTGAGGACTATCGAGCCTCCACAATTCTTCGAGCAAAAGGGAAAATCAAAGAGGATTTCCAGAGATAACAATAACTTTAAATTCTACCCACAACCCTCTTCATGGCAGCAAATCTTTTCTGTGAAATCAACAATCCTGGGAAAGAATGAGGGCATTCACCCTTTCCAAAAACAGGTGGCCTCTGCAGGGCATTGGACACATTGTCACTCTTAATGACAGGTCTCCTTGAAAAACTGTGGTCTGCTGAGAGCCTAGAAATGACAGGATAAAAACAAGGGGAGAGAGAGGGTGAGGAGGGAGGGAAGGAGAGGGAGGGGGAGGAAGGGGAGAGGGAAGGGCAGAGGGAGAGAGAGGAAGGGAGGGGGAGGGAGGGAGAGAGAGAGGGAAAGAAGGAAGGACACAGCGTTTAAAAATAACAAGAACCAATTGGCTATTCTGGTAAAAATACAGGTTGGATTCCATCATAGAAAGAGAGAGAGAGAAATGTCCAAAGTAGGGAATCAGAACTAGTGGACTGTGCTGACTGATTCTACCTCTAAGAGGGAATTGGGTAGGGCAGAATTTGGGTCTGGGAGAGATGGGCACATTAAGGGGTCAAAATCACAGACTTAATCCTTTCTAATGCACACAGAAGGAGAAGGACCACCTTCTCCTAGAAATATTTACTAAGCATCCACTAAGTGTCCAGAACCATTGTAGGACTTGGGGCAGAGCAGAAATGAATGATGCCGACATAAGCATGTCTCACACCCTGAGTCTTGAGAGGAGAGGGGAGGTGAACAATCACCAGGAAGGACAGCTACTGAAAGTCCACATGGGTCTGGAGGAAGGACAAGAAGCACAAAAGCAGCAGACCCACCTGATGGCTGCTGACACATGGCCACAGGCTTTGCCTTGTCCCCTGGGGTAACACTGTCATAAACCTGGCAAGACTTTTTGTCTTTTGACTAAAGGATTCTCTTACATGGTATTTTTCAATGTACCTGGCTGCACATCAGAATTACATAGGGAGCTTCCTAAAATCCCGAGGCCCAGACCTGCAATCCCCAACTGATTAAATCAAATTCTCTGGGGTTTGCCCTAGGTGCCGGTATATTTTAAAACTCCCCCAGGCAAACCCAATGTGCAACTAAGATTAAGACCCACTGCATAGAAGTAACCATTCTAAACACTGCTCCAACTTTTCTCTGCCTCCACATTCCTCTATTCTAAGTTATTTTATTTTTAGTTTGTTCTTTGTCCTTTCAGTAGATAATTCTCCAAAAAGCCATTAAACCTTTTTCATGCTTTAACTTTGCTTTTCTCATTTAACTTTCATTGTCTGCTCCACTTACTCCATCTTCCCATTATGTTTGTTTTCTGTTGGACTCTTTTTTAGTCCACAGTCAACACTGACAAGGTGCTTGATATGAGCAGAGTACTATAGTAAGCACTTAGCTGCTACTAAAAATTAAATCCAAGGCAATAATATTTTCTGTTAAATTCTGTGTGACAGTTATGGGTTCTTGTCCTTTAGAAGATTGGCATTTTGGCAAAATCTATCTCCCGTCCTAGGAAGCTACTCCCTTAGTGTATAAATAAAAGATCCACAATAATATATTGCCACAAGAAATAAAAGGAACATCCACATATGGGGGAAAAGGAGCATTAAAAGTGTCTGAAGTTAAATATCAACATCTCCCCTGCCAAAACGTTGACCTCACTCTGGGAGATGTGTCACTGTGTGAAGCAGAAAGGAAAAGGTCCTAGACAATACAGCTGGTATATCTGTTCTCTGGGGACAGAACATCTGCTGACTGATTCTCATTTCCTCATAGTTCGTAGGCCAGCCTGTGGGCTGAGGTGTTCAGGCCTGGGATGAGGAAGAAAGAGGTACCAAAAGCAGAGCCCATTAGTCCCAAGGGGGAAAGCCAGGCAGGGGGTCTGCTCCTGTTGCCCAATGCACAAATAAGGGCTGGGAGCCTCCAAAGCATAGGACCTGCAGCTTCCTGGTCCATGTGGGCCCCAAAAATCCCAAAAATGTCAGCTCCACAGAGCCCAGCCCAGCTCTAAGCACAGCCTAGAAGCCAGTTGATTTTTGCCCAATAACTGGGTAAACAAGTAAATAACTGCATTGATGAAGTTACCCTGGGAGATTCCTGGGAAGACTGAAATGTGAGGCCCCACCTGGTACCTCAGTTCCTTCATTCTCAGAAAAGGCTCAATTTCTCTAACTTCTTATTATGCTAATTTTGATTTTCAAGAATCAAGTCAGATGCTTTGTTGGAACAGCAATTATTGTTAGGTCCTTTGGGAAAAAGCAAACTTTTGCTGCCAGGGAGAAAATGAATAACCATACTATATACTGATAGAAGAGAAAGTGAGATGTTTCCCTGAACTTTATATACCAACAGGAGACTCTAGCCCTGATCTCAAGAAAAACTTTACATGTTCAAGTTGAAAGTCAACCTGTCTGTCACCCTTGGAGTTTCTTGAAACTGCTGTGAGAGAGGAGTAGACTTATTCCTGTATGTGCCTACCCACTGTGCTGCCCCTTTCCCTTCAGGCAGGTCACAAGATAAAGTCTGCCACTCCCACTTTCCATTATGGTCAGCTAACCCTGTGCAGGCCCACCAGGAGAAGGTGCCCAAGGAGGAGCATTCATATCCATTATTTCATGACCACATGCAACAATATGATCCCCATCTTATTGTCCAAAAGCAGAATCCTAGAGAAGGTAAGGGACCAGCAATTAAATGAGGTGTCAGATGCAAACCCAGATCTTTCAAAGTTAAATCTAGTGATATCTCTACAACAGCAGAAGTGTCTCTTGAGAATGAAAGCATACAATGAAAAAGAGGACCCCCAAATTCTAGGACCCCAAATTCTAGCCCGGCCCCAAGATGAGCATCCTCTGAGGCACTCTAAGAACTATAACTATGCAGTGGTCTGCTCTCAACAGTCTGCAAATTTTTTTTCATCATGATTACATATCTTGTACTGAAAAACTCAGTATCTTTTTATAATTAATTTTATTTGTCACATTTGTGCATCAATTGATCCCCTGATGTATGGCTCTCCCTCCTCTCTCCTCCACGTCCCACCTCCAGTCACTCCAACTTCCCTCTCTGCGATTTGTTGATTGGTGAAGTTGATGTTCAGTTGTTCATTGTTTGGCCTGTTGGTCTCTTCTGATATCTAGTAAATGTTCTGCAACATTAAAGAAATGGAGTATGAGTTCAAGAAACCACATGAAGACTAGGAAAAGCCACTCTCTGGCTGAGACTATGGGGAAATGAACACCGAAAGGCTTGCTCAGGTCTCTACCAACTTCAAGTGTTTCATTTTTTTGTCTGTTTCCACTGAGGCCCATAAACAGATCTTCCTCCATTGCTATGTCATCTACAGGTTGATTGGCCTGAGTCCCCCAAGGACCAACCTGGTCCTAAAAATGAAACACTAACTACTCCATCCCAACAACCATCTCTGACTTTGCGGGACTAACAAATGCAGAGTGGGGAGTTAACGGCGCCCTTCCCAAAGTCCTGAGAGCGGACTGAGGCTCTCGCGGACAAAAGAGGCAGCTGCAAAGGGGACTCCGACCCTGCTGAGAGAAGCAGGTAGCCCACCCGCACCACCTGAGACAGGTAGGATACGCTCCCTACCTGGAGCAGACTGTGGCGTCTCCCGGCTGTTGTCACGGAAACAGCCTGG
>PVHY01009651.1:0-26915 GCA_004024945.1 Uropsilus gracilis
GGCTCAGTTTGGGTTATGGGGGGGCGGGTTGGGGGGAGAAAGGAGGAGAGAGAAAGAGGATTTCCAGGAATTCTATCCTCGGGAGTCGGGAGCCAGGAACAAGTTTCACTCAGATACTGCAAATTCCTTCTTTCTCCCGCCATTCCGGGAAACTGCAGGCCCGGGTCTCGGGGTTGTTGAGACCCCACCCTCACCTGCTGCGATGCGGCTCACCCTGAGGTGGCGCCATCAGGACGGAGCAGCAACTAAAACCCAGACCCCGCTTTTTCCAAGACAAAGTGGTTTTCAAAATGTGAGTAAAACCTTACTGAGAGGCGCCAGCGGCCGTGTCCACACAGTCCCTCCACCACTGGACCACCGGAGCGCGTGGATCCTCGGGGCGGCGGGGCGAGGCGGCATCCGGCCGGCCGGCGGGGGCGGGGCTGGGCGCGGGGCGGGGCGTCGCCGGCGGAGGGCGGGCCTGGGCGGGCCTGGGCAGTAGGGGCGGGGCCAGTGACTGGGTAAGCGGTCTGGAGTGGGACAGAGACATAACTCCCTTGTGTGACTTTTCCCAGCTTGCTGTGTTGCTGGGGATGCGTGGTACAGAGGCAGTGATTACTGACCTGAACTTCATATCCTCCCGAGCCTCACGTGTCACTGGGCTAGCAAGAGGTCCCGGTACTTTCATTTCAAATAAAATGATGACAGCAAGACAGCATCTCCAGGCAAACAAACAGGCCGACCCTGGCAGACTCCAGTCTTCCGGGGCTGGGGAGGAGGGGAGTGTAATTGGGAGATGGAGTGAGGGTTAGAACAGCAGATCTCTCCCAGCCTTCGATCTGTGCAGCTCAGCGAGAGATGACAGAAGGAGGAAAACAAGTTGGGAACAGATTTCCTTTCTTCTGAGTCACCCAGAGAAGAGGAACAATTACCATCCCCCTCCCTTTCTTTCCCAAATGGGAACACAGGTTTGGGAGGGGGCAGCGTAGCCCTGGGGGGTGGGACCAGCTGGCTGGAGACCTGGGCCATCCTACATAGCTGCTCCGTGCTCCCTAGCCAGCAGGCTGCAGAGGGGCAGGGCGTATAGCTTTTAAGGTGGGTGATGCCGTTGCTGTGGGCTGCGGCGTGGCCTGGCTGAGTCAGGCTGGAGGTACCGTGTGGCACTTAACAGAGGCTGGTGTTACCAGAACAAACCAGGAAACATTCTCTGCGATGCCCTCATCTCGGCCTGCTCCACAGCTGTCTACTCGCTCCCCTGTGCTCACACTGCCCTGCCTCCCTGCTCCCTGGCTCATCCCGGATGGCCGCTCCACACCTTTGCCTCCCTGGCTCACACCCCCCTTTCTGTGAGAGAGCAACATGCCCAGCCCAGACCAAACTGAAGGGAGTTACAAGTGGGAAGCAGGGCAGACAATGTCAGTGAGTGACTCAGGAAAGGAAGGCAGAGAGGGCCTGAGACAGAGGAAACTGGCAGCTGGAAAACCACACACCAGACAAATGAGTGAGCCTTGGTCTTCGGAAGTCTAGGTGTCTTCTGAACTGGAAGCTGGCAGCTTCTTGTGCCTGGAAAGACCAGATGTTGACGAGTATGGTGAGCTGTGCTTGGGTGGCCGAGTGAGGCCCGAGTCAGCCTCCGCGTCTCTTGCTACCAAACTACACGTGCTGAAACTCAGTCATAAGTTCAGCTTGGAGAACTGCAGCCCCTTGCCGGGGAGGGTTGCTGTTTCCAGAAGGAACTCTACTGGGAGTTGCCTTCTGAGTCCTTGCACGCTGCTGTACCTAACACACAGACCAGGGGGCCTGAGCAGACATTTATTTCTCATGTTCTACAAGCTCCGGTGTTCGCAGATGGGTTGTTTTGGGAGGTCCCACTTCCCGGCTATGTCCTCACAGGGTAGAAGGGACAAGGGAGCTCACTGGGGTCTCCTTTTCAAGACACTGAGCCCCATCAGGGGACCCCATCCTCATGACAGAATCACCTCCCACCTCCTAACCCGTCACACTGGGGGGCAGGTTTCGGGGTAATATTTGGGGGACTCAAACGTCCACCTACAGCAGCCACACAGCGCAGGCTGGGATCTGGGTCCGATACCTCAGAAGCTGAGTCATCGTGGGCAAGTCACTGGACTTGTCTGAGCTTTGGTTTTCTTGTGTGTGAAACTGGGATCCAGTCACAGACATGGTTTGGGGGGGGGAGGAAGGGAGGGAAGCAGCAAATAGAGGCTCAAGAGAGTGTGAACTCTGACCCAGGGAAGATATTGAAGCCTTTTGGCGAAGAGTATCCAGTCACAGGAAGGTAAAGTGACATCATCGAACATTCTAGAAGCGCTTGCCGGGCTCCTGAGGGTCAGTCACCATGGACACAGCCAGGCGTCAGTGAACACTGACCATGGGAGCTCAGATGTTCCTGCAAGGCCTGCCAGAGATGAATGCAAGGTCCCCCCAGCGCCGAAGGACAGTCCACTTCATTGCACAATGAAATGAAAGCTGTGGAAGGGCCTAGGAGAAGGTTCTACCACTTCCTGAGCCCAGCGAGGTCTAGACAGCCCCCACTGTGCCCATGGCACCTCCAGTACAGATCGCCCGCCTTGAAGGCCTTGAATCGGGTTACCTCAGCGTGAGAGGAGAGCCCCATGGGGAGAAGCCTGTCCATGGCGCGGCCAAGCAGCCAAGCGTCGGACAGACAACACAATTCAAGCGCTCCTGCACAGAGCGCATGTGTTCCGGGGCCCATTCAGCGACCACCAAGGCAGCGTCCAGACCTTCCCAGACTAAGCTGCCCTCCTTGAAACAAACGCCTTCACGTCTCTAAACATGGGGAGCCCTCTGAGGAGAACGACAGGTCTCGGTTGTCTTTGTTAGCCTGCGCGGAGCAAGGCGGAAGCCCCAAGTCAGCGGAGGCGCGTCCCACAGCGCGGCTGACAGGACTGGGGGCGACATGTTGGCCATGGCTTTGAAGAGAGAAGTGGCTGTGGGCACAGGCCCCCTTACAGGTTCTGACTGGGGCGTCCCCACACTTGGAGAGCAGAAATTGCTGAGAGGGTGAGGGGACACGTCCTCTCAAGAAAATAAATATGAGTGAAGTAAGAGTGGTTGAAGGAGGTTGGGAGGTTGTCACAGAACAGATGGTGATGAGGAAGTCAGGAGTTTGAACCCCAGGCCGGGCATGGTGGTGGTGCCTGTAAGCAGCAGCCTAGGAAGCTGCGGCGGGGGCCAGGGAAAGCAGTTCGAGTCTCGCTCGGGGCAATGTGGCGAGACCTAGTTCCAAAAAAACAGCTGGGCATGGTGGCGTGCGCCTATAATCCCAGCTACCTGGGAAGCTGAGGCTGGGGATTGCTTGAGTCCGTGGTACCCCGGGCAACGTGAGCCTGGGGTTCCAAGGGCAAGAGTAGCGAGACCGAGTCTCAAAAAAGAAAAGAAGAGTTTGAACCCCAAATCATCAGGGATGGCCTTCCTGACAAGGCATCTCCCAGAAGGCAGGAAAGTCTCACAGAGGAAGCAACTTGGGGGCAGGAAGAAGACCAGCAGGGTCAAATGCACAGGCCCAGGGTGATCAGATCCAGCAGGGTGGCCCTGCTCTGAGACTCTGGCGTAGTCTGCACTGTGGACTATGCCATGTTTCCTCTCTGGGTCTCACTGTTATGTCTGGTTTTTGTTTGTTTTTTGAGACTAGGTCTCGCTATTTTTTGCCCATGGGACCGCAGGTTCTCGTTGCCCAGGGTACCATAGACTCAAGCAATCCCCAGCCTCAGCTTCCCAGGTAGCTGGGATTATAGGCGCGTACCACCACGCCCAGCTATTTTTTTTGGAACTAGGTTTCACTACGGGCCCCAGGTGGGACTCGAGCCGTGATCCCTAGCCCCTGCTGCTTCATAGGCTGAAGCTTACAGGCACGAGCCACCATGCCCGGCTCACTGTTACGTCTGTGAAAGGCATGGCTGACCAGGGTTGAGGTGTCCTGTACTTTTCAAGGTCTCTCATGTCATGGTGATAATGTACAAAGGAAGCCATCGCCCAGAAACCTCACAGCTTACATGCTCACCCCACTTTTCCTTTTTTTTTTCCTGAGAGTAGGTCTAGCTATATCGCCTGGGGTAGTCCTGATCACATGGACTCAAGCGATCCCCAGCCTCAGCCTCCCAGGTAGCTGAGATTACAGGTTCCTGCCACCACGTCCAGCTGCTTTTTTGAGACCACGTCTCACTATGTTCCCTGGGGTAGTCTGGAACCCACTAACTCAAGCGACCCTGCAGCTCACTGGTGGTCTAGTGCCTAGGATTCAAGCGATCCCTGGCCTCTTCAAGACCTCCCAGTGCTTGGATTACAGGTGTGTGCCACCATGCCCAGCATTCACCCCACCTTTCTAAGAGGCTAATGGCATGGGGACCCTGTTTTAAGCGACAGATTCTAGGAGCTCCTGGGGTCAAATCTCTAACCAAGAAAGATGACTATGCAGACCTACATGGAGAGGCCTCACGGAGTGGTGACAGCTGTGGTTTTCATTCTAGCGCCTGGCCAAAAGGTGTGCGCTTTAAAGACTCTCAGAGACAAGACAGCAAGGGTCAGCCAGTGAGAAGGAACAGCTCGGTGCCACCTGGGGGGCAGGTAGGGGAACCTCGATTTCCCAGCAGGGCAAAGGTTTGCCTCTTGGGGAAAGCGAGAAATGATTACTCTTGTAGTATATAAAGTGCAAACTTACACACGATACCCAAGCATTCAGATTTCAGGGGGTACTCATTCAGAGCTGTTCCACCCACAACAGCGACAGCACAAGCAGTTCCGTTTGACTAGGGCAGGAGGCTACGTGCACGCACATGCATAAACCAGCAAAAGACAGAACCGCCCTGATGACATCTCCCACTAGAAATGCTGCTGCTTCCCCCAGCAGTGGAACTGAGGTGGGGAGGGTCCCAAGATGTTGTTTAGGGGTTCTCTGCTTTGGAATTAGGGACATACAGTTGGAGCTTACTGTAAACACATCCTTCAACCTGCCCTCTCTTCTGATAGCATTTCTGAATACATGCACTTTGTTGTGTGTTCTGAATACATGCACTTTGTTGTGTTCAGTAGAACTGATTGCTTTGGGTTGAGGCTCACAAGCCCAAGTGTCCACTGAAACACTGGAAAGAATGTCTGCTCTCCTTTGTTCACTGCCAACTGGTCACAAGGGTCAACATATGGAAACAACTTAAGCACTGGACAGGTGAGCGAATGAGGATGTGGCATATATTCATGATGGAATACTACTCGGTCATGAAAAATGAAGAACTTTTACCACCCCAATAATGTGGATGAAACTGGAAGGAATAAAGCTAAGTGAAATAAGTCAGGAAAAAGACAAATACTGGATGATCTCACTCAGATGGGAGATGTAAACAAAGGGTCCAAAGCCTAGAAGTCAGACAGCAAAGGGAGTGGGGGAGTGAGGAGGTGTGCAGGAGGAGAGGCCCAATAGATTGTGGTGGAGGGTATGGTGTGTGCTAACAGACACCTTAAGGGTATTTACAGTGTTGTAAGCCAACGTTGCCTCAGCAAAACAACTGAAAATAGAATCATTTTAAAGCGTACATTCTAGTCATGTAGGATTCTCTAGTGCAGACTAGGTGTTGGTTCTCCCCCAAATAGCTTTTGTCCTATACAACTTCCTAGGTCCACTAGACAACTGGCTTTAGCTTTCTCCACATCGCAGAAAACCTGACATCCCCATCTTTGTGATGTCAGGAGGAGGACTAGAAGTTTTAGAATCTTGGAAACTTTTTTTTTAATTTACATACAATTAATTTTTAATTTTTTAATAATCAAATAATTTATATATAAATTTCATATCTTTGTAACCCCCAGGATTCATCCCCCCACTCTCTCTGACCATTCTCCCTCTGTCCCGCCCCCCCACCCTGAGTCATGTAGTTCAACTTGGTTGTCTAGTTCTTTTAGACAGCATGCATACTTAAAAGACTGCAGTACAACTCATGCCATTTGCAGCCACATAGATGGAGCTGGAAGGCATTATGCTAGAGAAGTCTCACTACTAGCGGGAATACAGGTGTAGGGGAAGTGAGCTAGTCAGGCTTTTTCCTCCACTAGCCTGTATAGCCAGCACCTGGGATATTGTGCCTTCCCCGTGACTGTGTGGTCCAGTGGGTGTGGACAGATGTAAGTGTGCACACCTGGGCTGGGAGAACGAGGATAAAGGGGCTAAGAGATGGAGCACCCAAGATGCCAGAGAGAACCCAGAGAAAGGGTGTGAAGATTCCTGGGGGCTGGAGAGGGTTTGCCACCTCCCGCCCCCGGCTCCGCCCTGATCCTGCCTGCCCTGCCTGGTGTGTCTGTGTAACTACTAGATCAGAAAGAACCTACGCAGGTTGGCGAGCCTGATGTGCCCCTACAATTGCGATGGTTGCGTTGCAGTCGGGATACTGGACGAAGGGTCAAGGAAAGGACAGACACCTTGCAGGCAAACCGCAGGCCTGAGGGCATCCGGCAGGAGCGGGCGAGGGAGGGGTCAAAATGCAAGGGAAGGGCCTCAAGGATGTGGTGATGGCTCATGGGTGCTGTGGTGGTGGCAGAACTACGGGGGCTACGCCTGAGGAAACCAAATCTTGCACATGAACAACGATGTACGACGATGAAAAATAAGTGAAAAAACTAAAAACAAGATGGCGGCAGAGGGTAAAGGTGACTTCCGGCTGGGAAACCACACCTGCTGGGACTTGCTTTTTGCTCAGCTGCCGTGGAACCCCGTGCCCTGCGGACCCGCCACCCGCTGCCGCTGCTGCCCAGTGAGGCGCGACGCAGGCCAGCCCAGGCGAAGCCAGCTTTCCAGCTGCAGGGAGAAGCCGGGTGGAGAGTCGAACTCCTGGGCTTCCTGTGCTGGAAAAGGCAGCCGTGCCCTCGCCGCGGAAGAGGCGACCGAAAGCCACCGAAGGCCCGTTCAACGGCCTCAGCTTTGGCCAGTCTCTGTCAGTCAGGAAAGTGCAGCACCGGCAATACAGCAGACGGGAAGGTTCCAGAAAAGGATGGTAGTTTCTTTCGTGTAACTGGTAGTGGCCTTCGACAGCCTTCGACGTTCTGGAGTCGCTGCTAGAGGAATCATCACACGTTTATCCAAACAAACCCATGGCGGGCGGTCGCAACCCAGCCTTTGAGCGCTCAGCCTCCTCTCTGCTTTGAGTGGTGGTCAGGGAGAGGCCCTCAACCAGGCGGGCTCTGCTGGGGGGGGGGTGGACTATAAAGGCAGCCCCTCCTTGTCACTCTCACCCCAGTTCATCCTCAGAAGGAACGAGATGAGAACTAATATATCCACAGAACGGACAGAATCGGTGAGGGACCAGAGCAGAATCCTGCGCGCACATACGAGCAGAACGTGAGAAGGAACTGTGAGAAGGACGATGTCTAAGGGACTGGAGAAATGATCACGGTCATCACCTGTCACAGAGTCACACCTAAGGCCACACAGGGAGTGGAGGTGCCAAAAGCTAAGGGCTGATACGCAACTCAAGAAAGCAAGGTGCCCCGCCCCATTCCACGGGAGAGGAAGGTCACGGAGATGGGGCCGCAGCCCCACACAAGGCTGCAGTCTGGAGAGGAAGTGACCTGCAAAGGCCTCCAGCAGATGCCCTTCACGACGAGTATCTTCTAGTGTCTTCTATGATGAATGGGACTGATCGAAGACCGTCAACAACGAGAAAACACTACTAGATTCCAAATGAGGACGAAGTGCGACCCAGTGCAGAGAGATAAGACTGAACATCTACCAACACTGCTTGTTATATTCTAGGATCACAGTCCCTCACCCAAGAAAAGGACATTGCCACAGAAACGAAGAGACCCAAGGACTCAACACAGATCAACAAACAAGGAGGGGCCGGAGTGAACAGAGGGGTTGTCAACGGGGGAGGCTTTCCAGGAACCATCTGCTGATACGGTAAACTCTAAAGAATGAATAAAATTACAATTAAAAAACAACAACCCCCGTCCGGGAGAGGCCCTCAAACTTGCACTAGGAAGCGGACCGTGCAGCCGCGGGGCACCCAGACAGCACCCCCACCCGTGCTGGACCAGGGAGCACAGGGCCAGGGCAGGATCGGGTGTGGGGTGTGGGGGGAAGAGACCAGGGGGCCCCCTGGGGGGGAGCCGGCGCTCTCCACCCACCGCGCCCAGGCAGTCTTCACCCCCACCAGTGCCAGCCGTCTCCTTCCCTTGCCCACAGGGGAGTGTTCACCGTGTTAATCCCGTGCCTGCTTTGCTTGACGGGGATGGGGATGTCGGGGAGAGCTTCCAGCGCAGGGGTGCTGGTTCCCAAGGGGCCACCCTGGACCTCAGCAGGGATGGCACAGCCACGGAGAGCCGGGCCTGGGCAGGATGCAAGAGGTGAGCAGGCCACGGTGAGGGACACAGCCCCGGCTCCCAGGGGGCCACTGCCCAGGCTCCTGTGCATCCGGGGGGTGGGCCTGCCGAGGTCTGGCCACTGAGGCCGAACACACACAGCTCAGCCAGGCGGTCTGCCTCCCCCTGCCCTCCCGGCTGCGACAGTGTAAGTGCGGCAGAGCGTGCTTCCCACGGGGCCTTGCGAGGGGGCAGGACGCTTTGCCGCCCGCCTGCAGCCAGCCTGACGGGTGCGTGCTCTGGGCAGGGAAGCGCACACTGGAAGGGGATCCAACAGCGCTGGGGCTGCCAGTCGCCTTCCTCATCACTCCCCAGGCTCCTCTGAGGAGTGTGGGTGCAGCAGGAGGTGGCAGCCTCATCCTGGGCCCTTTGAAACCTGCCAGCTCATCCCTGTTCAGGAGGGTGGAGGGAGTGGCCCCGCGTGCTCTTGGGAGCTGTGCCCTGAAGACAGTGGGAGGCTGACAAGTCTGGTCTCTACATGGCAGCATGAGGAACGACCCGTTCACCCGTTCCCCCGCCCAGTACCACCCAGGCAAGAAAGTTCTACTGTGCTGCAGCCGTAGCATGTTGTGGGGGTCTATTTATTGCAGGACTAGCGTTACCCAAAGACAACAGCGTTGCTCCGTGGCCATAATACATTGTCTATAACTGCACGTAATTTCTTTCACTGAAGAAAAGCTCATCCTCAGGCCGGGCATGGTGGTTCGTGCCTGTAATCTTCAGCCTATGAAGCGGTCGGGACTAGGGATCGCGGTTCGAGTCCCGCCTGGGGCCCGTAGCGAGACCTAGTCCCAAAAAAATAGCTGGACATGGTGGCGCGAGCCTGTAATCCCAGCTACCTGGGAGGCTGAGGCTGGGGATGGCTTGAGTCCGTGGTACCCCGGGCAACGAGAGCCTGTGGTTCCACGGGCAAAAGCAGTGAGACCTAGTCTCAGGGAAAAAAAAAAAAGAAAAGATGCTCATCCTCAAGATCTGACTTCAGAACTGAAACATTAGAAGCTAAAGTTGGCTGCAAGGCAAAGGGTACAGACACGGCGAGGCCGCTGCTGCTCAAGCTGTTGGGGGTGAGCGAGTAGTCAGAGCTGGGGCCCTGCGCTCAGCGACTGGGGCACGACTTCCTGTGCCAGACAGGCCCAGGCCTCACAGGGGTCAGCGAATGACCTCCGTAGGCCCCGTGGCCTACTTCTGTATAGTCCTCAAGCTAAGTGCAGGTTTTCTTTTTTTTACCATTTTGCAGACTACGTGACAGAAAATAAACTGCAAAAACATACCTGCTCCGGGCCCTGCCCTGTGAGGGCACAGCTCGGGCTGTCAGGCTCCCAGGCTGCACATGGGCCGTTAGCTACATCTCCCCAGAGGTTTCCACAGAGCTCACCCTGCCTTTCTTCTAGGCGAACATTCTCTCCTTCCCTCCGGAAAGCAGGAAGAGCTGTGCTTTTGTTAGGGTCACCAGATACTTTGAAATTAAGTTGCTAGCCGGGTACGATGGCGTGTACCTGTAAGTGGCAGCCTAGGAAGCTGCGGCGGGGACTGGGGATCGTGGTCGAGTCCCACTTGGGGCAACATAGCGAGACCTAGTTCCAAAAAAATAACTGGGTGTGGTGACGCGTGCCTGTAATCCCAGCTACCTGGGAAGTTGAGGCTGGGGATGGCTTGAGTCCGTGGCATCCCGGGCAACATGAGCCTGCGGTTCCACAGGCAAAAACAGCGAGACCTAGTCTCAAAAAAAAAAAAAAAAAAAAGGAAAGTAAAAATTAAGTTGCTGGTGTCCCATTTCATAT
This sequence comes from Uropsilus gracilis, assembly GCA_004024945.1. Lineage (NCBI taxonomy): Eukaryota > Metazoa > Chordata > Mammalia > Eulipotyphla > Talpidae > Uropsilus > Uropsilus gracilis. The sequence continues at coordinate 10,146 of PVHY01009651.1, forward strand.
GTGGAAATACGGACGAAGCAGATGACTTCCTTTTCCAGCAAAGGGCCCTGAGGCAGCAGAACATGCAGTGTGACTCAATGTTGAGACAAACATCCCAGCAAGGCACGCATCACCACGCCGTTTTTTGGCCGGAGCGCGGCGGACGCGGCGGTGTGGTCAGGAATCGGCGTCAGCACCCCGGGAGCCGGTTCCCGCAGAGCAGCTGCAGCGCGCACCTTGACACCACCACCAAGCCGCAGCCTCCGCCGCACGGCCGGCGCTCTAGTCACGGCTGGCTTGAAACGCACGTCTGGTGGGGAAATCACAGTGGAGGTGCCCTGTCTGCTCCCTGCTGCCAAGGAAAACCCAGGAAGGCCAGGTCCTGCGCTGGGGGCACTGAGCTTTCTGCACCAGAACGAAATCGGGCGGCGAGCGGCATGGTTTCTCTGGGTAAGTTCCATTTATTAATCATTGTACAAAAAAATCTTGGCATTCGTTTGAAGAGGAAAGAAGTTACTATATCCAAATATTTAGTATTTTAACATTGTGAAAGTTCTACTTTTATAACAGGGCTTTTTTAAAATGGAGAAAACTTTTGGAAAAATTTTAAAAAGAAACTTATGATTTATTAGAGTACAGGATCCAAAACACATTTTTAGAAAAATATAAAGTGCCCAAATACCAACTTACACAGGTGACGCAGGCTTTCTGGAGCCAAATGAAGCATTCATGAACACATTTAAAAACAGTCTAGATACATATTTACATTGGGTCAGTAAAGGTGAAACCGTAGTTCTTGGCTTTGATGTTACTCTAAGAAGAAAGGAAATCAAACCAGAGAAGCAACAACGAACTAATAACTCTCAGCATGCTCCAGCTTCTCAGCAACGAGTCTCGTAACTCTGCATTACCTAATTCTCACCTTTAAATGAGTAGTGTAAAGCGCCCAGTTGCGGGCGGGTGGATATCGTGAGTTGTCACAATTTCCCATCATGCCCCAGTCACCGGACTGTGGGTTAAACTGACGAGGAAGGTGGACAGCGGACAACAGCTTCCAGGACTGGGAGGCCCCACCTCTTTCTAGGACCTGCTTATCAGTCGCTGTCACTATGAAGGGGCCCAGTGGTGGCCAGAGGACAAACAGGAAGCAGTCGTCAGAGTTGGTGTGAAAATCCTGCATGCAAATGAACAGGCAGCGAGGTGGGGCTGGGCCAAGCCCCTCAGAGCCTCAGTCACTACAGCAATCAGATTCGCCTGAAGGAACTAACTTGAAGGTAGCTTCAAGTTCATCTACTGGTGAGCTACAAAGTCAGCCAGCGTGCGACTGGCGGGACGGGAGAATGGGGAGCCCCAGGGCTGCGCAAGGACTGGGCGCCTCCCCGTGCCCAGAAGGCCCCGACCGCAGCCAGTGGTCTCTGCAGGCAGAGGCGGCCCGGGCGGGAGCGAGGGCCTCTTCAGGAGCTCCGGCCCAACACTCTTCAACTTAAAGACATTTTATTTATTTCCACCTTGTCACATTCAAAACGGCCTTGAAATGACTCTTGAGGAATGCAAAGGGATCTGAACCCTCCTTTAAAAAATTCTTTAAAGTCCATTATTTCTTTTTCGGGTCACAGAAGAGAACCTCCTTTTTAGGTTTCTGGGGACCATGGAGATCGGTCTCTGAGCACAAACATTTACCATCAGATACACTTCCCACTATAAACACAACCCAAGAGTGCTGTAAGATCCACACATGATATTTGAGTGGGCTATTTTTTTCAAATTTTTTAAAAAGTATTTTTTTAAGGGAGGAGCAGGAGCTGAATATGGAAAGGCCCATTCACAAAGGCCATTGTTAGACTTTTCTCAAAAAAAAAAAAAAGTTACATAATAGAAAACTACTAATTTGTAGAGCTATTCTGAGAGAGGAATACGGCAGGAAAGCTGTTATTCTCCCAATTTGAGTAAGAAAAAGATAAATGTCTGAAATCTGTTTCAACTGTTAGAAAAAAATAAATTCAAATGATTTCTGATTACCAGCAGCTTGTCATTGTCGCCATCTCCAAGGTGCTGCCAAGCTCATACACAGCGTCACCTCTGAACAAGCAACTAAATCCAGGGTAGAAAGACAGACAACCCAACCTCGGGTGCACACGCTCCAGCCGCAATCACAAGAAACGACCGCAAATGCGCACCCCATCTGTCCAGCAAACGCAACGCTCGACATAATGGGAAGTGAAGGAGAGGATGTTGAGAGGAGTGTCGACGGGAGACGTCATGAAGACAGAATGTCACGAACTGTCACCACAGGACAAGCATACAAGCCATGCCACTGGACACAGTGCCTTTCAAACGATTCACTAGTGTAGGCGGAGAGCAACATTGTCTTTGCAGCTGGAGGAGAGCACATGTCATTTCAACTTAGTAGGCGGCAACCAGCGCTACTGGTGAAGTGGCTTTCCTGGTGGCGAGACTCCAGAGCCGAGACGTCTCTGAAGCCCTGTCCTCTTGGGAGATAGCAGCAGCGGCAAAGGCGCAATGTCCTCTACGAGACTTTACTCGACATTCTCTTTCTTTGCACTGTAAATGTTCTGCACCGTCTCATAGACAGACTCCAGATCCTCTGGATACCGAATTTCTAGCTCTGCGTTGGGGATGTAGTGGGTGCCCGTGAACTCTGAGAAATAGCGCCCGACATCAGGGTGTGAGATTTCTTGAGGCTCCACGTTATATTCCAAGTTTTCTGTTGGTAAAGAGGCAAACGGACATTCTCGTTAAGATTTCTGTGGCACCTTTTATGGACAGGACTTCCTATTACCCCTTTCAAATGGCCGTTATCAGGTGGGGGAAAAGAGGAAGGACCAATGGTAATGGAACTTGGAAAAAGGCAGTGACTGGCATTTGGGTGGCACGGGAACCTCAATGGCTCCACTTCAAACAACACGTTTCCTGATTTCCTGAGCAAGATGCTTGGCTCCAGTGGAACCCCGGACGTCTTTCAGAGACTGGCAAATTGGAGACTCATCACTTCCTTTGACCAGATCAAACAAACTGTCAAATGCTGGGCAAAGGAACCTCAGCTTCCACATCCTGTTTACAAGCCTTGTACCTGCCTTCCTCCCTGTGTAATAACCTCAGCCAACCCCCAGTCCCTGCTCCGAGCACCTTAATTTTTTCATTTTTGAGACTAAGTCTCACTACTTTTGCCCGTGGAACCGCAGGCTCACATTCCCGTGGTACCATGGACGCACGCAATCCCCAGCCTCAGCTTCCCAGATAGCTAGAATTACAGGCGCGTGCCACCACACCCAGCTATTTTTTGGAACTAGGTCTTGCTGTGTTGCTCTGGGTGGGACTCGAACTGCGATCCCCAGATCCAGCTGTGACTCCGTAAGCTGTCGCTTACAGGCATGTGCCACCGTGCCTGGCTCTGACCGAGCGCCTTTAAAGTGGTACACACTCCTCCCCCGGCAAGCACGCCACAGGCTGCTGGGAGAGCTAATGGGAGGAACAGCATAGTCTGTGCCCCTCCAGATCCCCTCCAGATGCAGATGATGCCAGCTGTGCAAACCTGCTAAGAAAACCACACTGCCTCCTCTCCATGCTCCCCAGAGAGAAAAGACGGTACCTTTAAAATGGAGTAATTAAAAACAAACCAACCACAACCACCATACATGTATGTTCACAGCTGGAATCCTTTCACATGATATCTCCCCAAAACCATGACTTGGAAACCCAGGGGCCCGATGAGAGGAGGGGGCCCTGTACCCTTCCTCTCAGCCGGCAAAACCGGGCACAGGCCCCACCTAGGAGAAGTCCAGCTGCCCCTTCTGTGCCTGGCAGCAGTCAGAAGCTGCCCATGGCCAGGCAGTCTCAGTCACGGATACAAAACCTCACTGTACAGCCAGCGCTTGAGCCGAGCTGACAGGCTAAGCCTAGTGCGCAGATTATTCCAAAGCAGCTGCACTAACCACCCAGAAATGCCCAGTGTTCCCAGCACCCAGATGGACATGGGATCCTCGGGACGCCTCTTTGAGGCAAGGGTAGCTTGTAGACTTCAATCTGTAACTCTCTTACCAGAGATGGGAAGATGGAAAGAAATGTGCCAGTAATAGTTCTAGGCTGTTTCCTCGGGCTGCGGACAGGGACAGATCAGTTTGGAAATCAACATCGCTGAGGAAGTCACATACAAATCATGTGCGAAGATGAGATTATCTGACCTGAGCATGACTGACAGCAAAAACACAAGACACGTCCAATCGCGGGGTCGGTGTGTAAGGAAACGGTGGCCAATTATTCAGAGCATGAGATGGTCAGGAAGATGAACAAGCTCTTCCCAGGCTCTTATGAGGGATGTGAGGGTACAAACTACGCAGAAAGGGCCTGGAAGGCCATCTATCAGGGCTCCGCAGTGCGCAGTGAGTTAAATGGTTCCTTTTAGATTGGGCACTCACAGGAGGCTGGCCATGCAGTGCCCGCACAGGCTGTAGCTCAGTGACACACACAGCCCGGCCACACTCCTCTGGTTGCTGAGGAAGCTGTGGCACAGGGAGAAGGACCTGCCCATGCACTCACTCAGCATTAAATCCAAACAGTTCGACTCCAGAGCTAGATGGAGCAGATGTGACATGGGAAAGAAAGTGTCAGAGAGGAACAGGCAGGAGGAGCTGAGCTGGGGTCCAGGGCCACCTCCTCTTCCTTGGGGGCACGGGTGGCCTCCACTCCCTGAAAGGGCTGCCAGCCACCAAGTTGCTCTGCACAGGCAGGAGTCTGCTATTCCAGAAGGAAATGGGTGGCCTCCTGACTAGGCCTCTTTCCACTGCTGTGGCTAGACTTGCGCAGATTATTTTAGTTCCTTCTTTGCATTTTACAGTTCCTACTGCTGGAATTGAAAAAAAACAACAACAATAAATGTAAAACTTGAACATTTCAAAATGTCACTGCGCGCCCTGCCAGACAGGGCTGTGTGTGGCGCCAAGCTCGCCTCTAGGATTTTCTAATGGAAGACCTCGTAGAGCTCGGTAGCAGAGTTCTCCGATGCATGGACATGAGGAACTAGTGGAGGGAGGGCAAAGGATGGGCGAACAGCACCGTGAAAGAAAGTGTACCCCAAAGTGCTGCGGGGTACACTGCTGTTGCCCGTTGGCAGGATAGACATTTCCAGGAAGAAGAATTCAAGCGGGTCCCTTAGAACAGTGCGGTTGCCACTTGAAGAGCAGTGGTTCTCAGTTGGGGTATGCCTATGCACGCACATGTGCATGTGCATCTCTGGTGCCTGGGTCCAGGAATGGAACTGCTAAGCCAGAGGAGAATGAGCACACGAGACTTTCACAATTGAAAGAGTGAAGCTGCCCTCTGAGAGGCTGTGCTGTACACCCCACCGACTCCTTACTGGCCAGCACTGGCAGCCTGTCCGTACTGCCTGCGTGTGGCGGGGATGCAGACTTCAGTCTGGGGGTGTGAGACAAAAGGTGGAAAAGGGAGCTGACATCAGCGAGGGCACACCACAGAGCATTCTACAAGGTGCTGTGGCACCACAAACAAAACACATGTAAGAACTGCATTTTTCACATCGCAGTTGTGCTCCTAACGTTTCAAACCATGCGGGCAGCTGACTTAGGTCCAGAGCATCCATGACAGTCGCTGAAGCCAAGAAGGGTGCTGCCGCTTTCCTACTGGGCCTACAAAGGATTAAAGCTGCCCCCTAGTGGGAACAGAACACTATTAACACATTATTAACACTCAAGATACCACTCAGAGTATTTCCCTCATTCAGCCTAAGTCTAACAAATAGACAAAAAAATCCAACTGTGCAGACTAAAAACACCTGAAGATGTCTTGTATACATTGGTCTAAAACTCTTTCTTCAACTCCGTGCAGAGTTTTTAATTATAAAAGCACTCACTAATAGATTCTATCCATGTTCTTAGGGTGACCTGAGTCAAGGTGTGAACATTTAGATCAAGAAAAAGTTAAAAAAAGAGCAGAATTGTGCAAAAATATATTTAACTATTTTCAGAAATGTAGCATCCTTTTTTATTTTTTTAATTTAAATTTTTTAAAATTTGCATATAGATGTGTATTTTTATGTATATTACATAATTGCATTGTTGTGTAATGTACTATCCTTAAGGACTTCTACTGGTGATACATGGACTTAGTTATCCCAAATGATTTTAACCCATTGATTAAATAAAAAGCCAGGAATCTAAGGGAGAAAGGGAAAGGATGGAATGAAAATGGGGAAGAGAGCAAGACAGGAAGAGTGTGAGAGGAGGACAAGAGAGAACGAAAGGGAGGAGCTTTCTTATTTATAGAAGCAGAGTAGTACTAGCAGTAGACAATCACCATTTCACAATTTTCATAATAATTTAGGCAAGGAAATTCAATAGGTGCTAAAATAAGCCACAAAAGTACAAATTACTGGGAAACAGGATAGTCACAGGAAGTCAACGTGAAGCTCCATGGATTTCTTGTTCATTAGAATAATTGTCCCTTCTGGTGAGTCACTATCTCAGCAACTGACCAAACTCGGTCTCATTGACAGAGCAACACGGAACACCCTGGGCTTCTTGGAAGAGATGTAATGCTGACGCACACAGCCTAGGTGGGAAGGGCTCTTGCCAACAATACTAACTGGGTTTAATCAAGCCTCCCATTTAATTTCCAGCTTACAGACAATATACAGGTAAGGAGACAGGAAGACAAATCCAGAATATTAGACAATTTACAAGACAATCAGCCTGGTCTTGCCAAAAAGGTCAATGTGAAAAAAGAATAAAAAAAAGATGAGGAATGAGGAAGTAGTTTTTAATAAGAGACATGATCAAATAAAATGCATGTACTCATCAATTAAAAATGACAAATTTGACAACTTCATAACAACATGGATGTATTTAGAAAAAATCATATTAGCAGAAACAAGCCATAAAGAAAAAGGCAGAAACCAAATGGTTTCACTAATGTATGGGATATAGTGAAAAAAAATAAACAAAAGCCTTGAGGAAAGTCAAAACAAGCTAAGCACCAAAATGAAGCGCACAACTATGAACAGGAGGGAAAGGGGGAGAAGGGGGGGGCAAATCCTTGAGATTACAATGCTGTGAAATTTATATATAAATAACAGGAAAAAAAAGATGCATGGGCCCTGTCTGGGTCCTGACTTAAAAACAAATAGCTTCAAGAGTTATTTGGTGACCACTGAGAAACTTGAAAACTGACCAAATGTGGGCAAAAATGTGAATTTTTATTAGGCATGATGATGTAACTGTGGTAATGCAGAGAAATGGCCTTATTCTGAGATGACATAGGGTTAAACAATTGAGTAATAATGTCTGCAACAGCCTTTCCGATGTTTAGCAAAAACTAACTTTTATCTGCAGACAAAAAGCTACCATCAGTGCTAGCAGCTGACACGAGTGGTGAGTACAGGCGACATTCACTGTTTTCTCTAAACTTTTCACACTTGAAGATGCTCTTAGTTCAAAGCGGAAATACAGTCTCCCATCATCACACCCTATCTGCTGCCATTCTGTATTTCTGTGGTCCAACTTCCCTCTCTCGGGAAGAACCACCTGAGCATCACGGGATGTTAGCATCTACTGACTAGTCCCTGGCTACCAGGATTAGAGTGAGCATGGAACTCTGTTCTGTTCCAATGGGGCTGACTGTGAAGTGAGGAACAGGCTTTTCCAGAGGAGACACTGTGTGAAGGTGCGATGGCTCGAAAGGGCAGGTGCTCAGAATGAAGAGCAGAGACAGATGACCCAACCTTGGGGCTGTGTGTGAAGGACAGGATGAGGAAACTTCTTGAAGGAAGTCTGCCTGAAGGGAGACTGAAACAGAAGGGGGGAAGAGAAGGGCCTTTTTTTTTTTTTTGAGACTAGGTCTCGCTATTTTTGCCCGTGGAACCACAGACTCAAGCAATCCCCAGCCTCAGCTTCCCAGGTAGCTGGGATTACAGGCGCGCGCCACCACACCCAGCTATTTTTTTGGAACTAGGTCTCACTATGGGCACCAGGCTGGACTTGAACCACGATCCCTATGAAGCCCCGGCTGCTTCATAGGCTGAAGCTTACAGGCACGAGCTACCGTGCCCGGCTCTTTTTTTTTCAGACTTGGTCTTACTATGTTCCCAGGGTAGTCTTGAACTCGTGGACTCAAGTGATTCCTAGCCTCAGCCTCCCAAGTAGCTGGGGTTACAGGCGTGCACCACTCACCACGCCCAGCTTAGAAGGGCCTTTTTTAAAAAGAGACCTGCGAAAACAGCAATCTTCAGAACAAAACAGCTTGATTCAATCAGAGATGACGGTGGGAACCGAGATGAAACAGTGAGGGTCTAAATTACCTTAAGGTTCAGCCAGAGGTTCAAATGCCTGTAAGACACTCCTGGTCAGTAGGTAAGGCAGAAGCGACATGGTCTGAATTGCACAAAGTGAAGATCCTCTAACTGCTGCTAAGGTAGATGGGGGCAAGCCTGGCAGCAGATACCAGGCACTAATTCTGTGTACTACAGAAGGCAAGGAGGCTGGGCACGGTGGCATGTACCTGTAAGTGAAAGCTTATGGAGTCACAGCGGGGCCTGGGGATCGCAGATTGAGACCCGCCTGGGGCAATACAGTGAGACCTAATCCCAAAAAGTAGCTGGGCGTGGTGGCGTGTGCCTGTATTCCTAGCTACCTGGGAAGCTGAGGCTGGAGATTGCTTGAGTCTATGGTACCACGGGTAACGTGAGTCTGCGGTTCCACAAGCAAAAATAGCGAGACCTAGTCTCAAAAAAAAAAAAAAAAAAAAAAAAAAAAAAAAAAAAAAAAAAAAAAAAAGGCAAGGTAATGTCCGTGGCACGCAGAGGGAATTAAGAGAGTCACACGAAGGAGACAGAACTGGTATGTGCTGCTGCTGAGCTGAAAGAACGACGGGGATATGGAGAACAGAGAGATGGCGCCCAGGTCTTCAAGAGGAGGAGAAAGGCAGGAGCAAGCTGGCAAGGAGACCGGCAACTGGCACAGAGTTCCTTCAGAACACGAGATGCCAGAACAACTTCTCAGCACCCCTATGTGGCATGGCTCAGGGCGCTGCCCAGAGGCAGCCATGGAGCCCAGACTAGAGCAGGGGACGGCCAGAGGCTTTGAGGGGTCAGCGTACAAGTAGTTCATGAGGTTGGAGAACCAAGGAGCTGCTCTAGGAGAGCCCTCTGAGGTGTGGAGAGGAGCGCCAGACGTCATGTCAGGCCCCTCCGGGGAGCTCCCTATGGAGCTCTCTTCCTCTGCACCTCCACCTGAGTACTCAGCACAGGCGGGAGCACAGCCCACGTGCAGGGGACGCAAAGCCAGAACGGATGGAGAGGCTCACAGAAGGGGCAGCCATGGCGGAGTAATGGTACCGGCCGTGTGGTTCTAAGAAGGTTCAAAAATCTCAGAAGGCAGTTTTGCTAAAGCTGCCCACAAACACTTAGCTCAATCTCATTTTCAGAGACTGTAAAGCTGACACGCAGATGTTAAAAAATTTTTCTACCAAGTCATTACAATGTTATGACTAAACCTTATACGCAGGTTTAATGAAGATAGCAGAAGTGAATTCCCAAATCTTCAACAAGGACACTGGAAAAATGAGAACTCCAAGAATGAACCACCCAGATATACCTACTTAAAAAGTCCCAATTTGACATCAGCATTTTTCCGAAAACTCCAAGCACAGACACCGAAGTCCTGGTATCCCGCCTGTAGGTGGGCAGTGGAGGTACAGGAAACTGGTGATGCAGCTTGAGTATTTGCTGGGTGGTCGGTAGGGGGCAAGGAGACCACCCAATCATTCAGGGATTTCCAAATCAATGCAGAGTCTTAGGAATTGTTAGTATGATTTTTTTCACTTGACTCAGTTTCCAGCTAGGGTCCCTGTCAGTGCCTCTGACAGAATGAACAACCACCTACTTTTAAAACTTCCACATTAATAGACAGAGGTTAAATGACCTGCAGCCTCAATAGATAAAATTTCTCTTGATGGTAGTACAGAGCATGATTCTGTGTCAGCTTGTAATGAGTTATCACCAGCAGAAAGACGGTAATTATTAAGAAAAAAATCTTTTCTAGTCTTTTTGATACTGGTGGGATTTTTATACATCCGGTATTTCTGCCACTGAATTTATCAGAACATAGCACTTACGTCAAACCTGATGTTTATGTCAGACACAAAAAGGTGTAGAATCACGGTTAAGGGTAAAGCTATTTGCCAAGATTCCTGAGTTCAAACTCACGCTAAGTTAAAATTTAAATGGCTCTGTGCTTATGATTCTTTATGAATAAAAGCAGTACAATGATGGTAGCTGCAGTTCTCCGCAGCTAACATACTGCTCAGTGCACAGCAGCACTGTGCTGTGAATGCTGTGATGTGCAGGCTTGCGTTAAGTTCCTTCCGTAGTGAGTTCCTTCCGTAGTGACAAGGGCAAAGAGAAGGGAGACTCACCCAGAAGCATGTCTTCAAGCTCCCGTCTCAGGCTCTTTGTGTCCCACCACAAGGGTCCCTGCACTAGCACTTGTCAGAGCCGGCAGCAGCAGCCCCCCCCCCCCCCCCCAAGCACCTGCGGCTCTCCAGGGTGTTCTGAGCGCAAGTGCTGTGGACTGCGGTTTCAGGTACTACCAGACAGCGTCTCGGGAGAAGCACTGGAATATGGTTTGGGGATGGTGGTGATGGTGGTGGGGAGGCCCTGGAACCACAGCAGTGCATACCAGTGCGTATTTATGCATGGGCCCCGATGGGGTTAGTCACGGCCAATGGCCACCTCTGAATAAGCTGATGGCCGCAGTCCGAGTGCTCAAATGTGTGCCTGCAGGATGCCTGGGGTCACCAAGCTGAGTCCGAGTGCTCAAATGTGTGCCTGCAGGATGCCTGGGGTCACCAAGGGAGAAACAGGGCTAGCGACTCACCTTGGGCTGCGTATCTACAGGAACCGTCCTCCACCAGAACATTATAGAAAGGCTGGTGATGGCCATGAGGCAGGCTGTGGACATTCATGTTTCGGATCCATTCATGTCCCATCATGCAGGTGGGGTCCCAGCCATAGATTACGCAGTTATAGCCATACCTGGTCAACACAAGAGTGAAGGCAAATCAACTCTCTGTACCTGTCACAGCAACTATGACGTGACAAGACAATCCCTTCTCTTACTCACATACTTACACATTTACCTTCTTTTTCTACACGATAAATCATTTTGGAGGACACCCCAAAACTCTTTCTATACTCCTCCGACTATCAGTAAAGCACTTCACGTGGAATAGAGCACTTTTCCACAAAAACTGACAGGGAAACAACTGGTTCTCCAAATGGAAAAAGTATCAGGACTCAGGCCTGATAACAAAACATAAAATCAGTTCTTGGTAGAACAAAGATCTAGATGCAAAATACAAAACTTTTAAAATACCTTCTTGACTCAGGAAAGAGTCCTTTAAACAAGATACTAGGATATACTCTCTAAAGGAAAGGTGAAATCCGTTTGACAGTGTTGACGGATTCAAATTCAGACCATAAAAAATGTGTTGGACAACTGGACAAACATGACTTCTGACTATTTGGTGAGGTCAAGAAATTGTTTATTTTAAGCCAGGCATGGTGGCACATGCCTGTAATCTCAGCTACCTGGGAGGCTGACGCTAGGAATCACTTGAGTCCGTGGGTCAATACAACCCCAGGCAAAACAGTGAGACCCAGTCTCTTAAAAAAAAAAAATGTTTATTTCTTTGACAGAAACTGCATGGGCTCACGTATAGATAGGGTATAGGAATAACAAACAAAAGGTCAAGTCAAAATAAGCTAACAACAGAACTGGGACGAGCAGCTAGCAGAGAGAAGGGGGAGGGAGAAATCAGGGAAGGGAGGAGCACAAGATCAAAATGAAGGTTTATATGGTGTAAGGTGGGGGAGAACCCTGGGGAATGGAATGATGTGATAGATATATCTTTATAGATACATACAAATAACATGTACACACACATATATACATAAATATGTAACTAACAAAACGATTAATAAAAATTGTTTATTTGTTCTTAGTTATGATGACGAGATGGCAAACATTTTTAAGAACGAAAGGGTGCTTACTTTTGAGACACTAAAACATTGAAGTAGTTACAGATGAAATGACATCTGGCATTTGCTTCTGGGGCAGGAGAATTTTGAAGTGGGAAGAAACAATGAAGGCTGACCCTGCATGGAAGTGCTTGAAGCCAAATATGGGGACATCATCTGGTTCATTGCACTTGTCTCTACTCTTGTACATGTTTGAAATTTCCCTAATGAAGTTAAAAGACGGAAACCACTACCCAGAACTGCGAAAATATATTTGCTACTTACCTGCTCCTAGAGAACAGTATACAGAATAAAGACGATCACAAAACGAGGGAGCCAATAACTCAATTGAAAAACAAGCCAAATACTTGAAGAAGTGAAGTGGCTTTTAGATACTGTTAACGAGCACCTCAAACTGTGTAGTGATCAGGGAAATGCCAGTTTAAACCACAGTGGAAGACAATTTGCCATTTACTACTTAGGTGCAAAAGGCCTGGCAATACCCCCTGGGGGAGGGGAGGGAAGAGGCATGCTCAGCTCCTAGGCTTCTAGTGGGATGTACCTTAGTGCCATGATGTTGAAAGTTACCTCTGGCCTGCTAAACTGACCCTGTGTGCACCCTCCAAGACAGCCGACCCCACCCACAACTCAGATTCAAGGGGAGGGAGCTGAAGAGCAAGAATGCAGAAATGCTTATGTGGGAAACTGCTTATGGTTGCTTCCGCCTTCCCAGAGAAGGGTCAGACATGAAAAGGTCACTAGAGACATGACAGATTTCCCAGTTAGGAAGCCACCGTGCTGTCTGGCTTTCGGGCCATCTTGCGGCGGGTTCTCGGTCGCTGCTCCAAGTCAGGACGCTTCCAGCGTGTCACTCCGCTCCCGAGGAGTGGTGCTCCCAGGCCCTGGGCCTCCTTCGCAGCCACCTGCGGGCCGTGGACACTCACCTCTTGTGCTTCATAATAAGCCCAATGGAGTAGCAGACATCTCTGTGCTTCTCGTGGGAACGGAGCTTCACCTCCACGCCCACCTCCTCTTTTTTGCGCTCAATGTGCTCTAAGGTATGCTGTACCAGGTAGCCCACCGCCCCGTGCTGCCCGGGGTCGAGGGTCTGGATGTGCTGGAGGATGTCAAGCACCTTCAAGACAAGACAGAAAGACTAGGAGATAATATTTTCATTTAGGCCTTTTCTTGTTCACGGCACGGGATTTAGGTCTACCTAAGCTGGCAAGGACGGCAAACGGCCCCAAGCTGCGGGCCCAGGTCTGGGACTGCTCCTCACAGAGGCCCGGAGCTGACGAACTCCTTCCGAATGCGGGAGAGTCAAGCAGTGTGAGCTCGGGAATTACTCAGAAACATGAGGGCTGGACTACGCATGGGGGAGGAAACAAAGGTCTGCCACTGATAGTCTTGCCTGGATTAGTGAGTTCAGAAAGGCTCTAACACTCTTCTTGGTCAGTGTGGTGACTCCACTTTTTAGTACACTGAAATGATTTCCACCATGAACTGGAGGAGAAACACATGCTAAAAGTTGTTTCAGTCAAGACCAAGGGGATGTTTGACAGCACTTCCCATCTGTGTAAGATGGGAAGGTCACAGAGAAGCCTCCAAAGCAATGTAGATCAGTTTACTTCACAATGTTATACTCGAGGAGGAAGGCATGTGTCAGGACTCTGAAATCCAGCCGGTCATTGCAATTATCGTAGCTCCGAATGGAATTCAGGATTCAAGTGGGCAGGAATTGATGTGGAATGTAAATGACTAGCTGATAGAAGCAGAACTGTGTAACTGCAAATTCACAGTCCACTGTACATGGTGCCTCTACAGAAAAACAAAAATCGAAACAGTTCATTCTCTCTCTCTCTGTCAGCGTCCAGGTATCAAAGGCTCTCAGAGGAGCGTCTCTGACACGCTCTCCTCTGGAAACGAGAGCTGCTCCTACTTCCTGACATCTAAAACGCAGCAGGTTTAGCGCACGGAGGGACCTGGACTCGAGTTCAGCAACATAAAACGCAGTTTTCATCTTTGAGTTTGTTTACTCACTTATCCAATGACAATGAGCAGCTGCCCTATTTCCTGATACACTCTGGGCCTCGGAGTCTTGTAAAGTGTTGCATAAACTACTTTTATGTAATGTCCAGGTCTTATTCTAGTCCCATCTTGTCTTCGAGATTGAGATTTGCAGGATCTCACTGACTACTGGACAGGCATTCTCTGCTGGTCACTGTGCCAAGCTTGTCACCTTTCTCATTACTTTAATTCTACCAACAAGGTTACCCACACACACATTGTCGATCTCCTGAAGAGGAACTGGGCTTGGTAAAGCCAAGGGACTTGCCTACGGTCACAGCATTAGAAATACGTGGACAGAGGGCTAGAACCCTGGGCGAGATGTGAGACGTGCAGGTCTCATCACTGACACAGCAAAGCAAGAGGCAGCAAGTCTTTATGACGAAAATCAATCACACAGAAACGCCTAGGAAGGTGCGACTCCGAGTACCCCAACCTCAGCTTCAGGCAGTACCACCAGAGAGTCAGCCCGCCCATGTCCACCACCCGCTGCGCTTTCGATTAGGGAAGGCCAGCCCCACACCCTGCCCCACGAGCTGAGCTTCTCCGCACTGTTGAGCTTGTGGCCCCCGCGCCGCGCTTACCAGCACCCAACAGCCCTGCCGGTACATTCCACACAGCTTCTCCTGTGCTCGCAGCCCCTCCCCACCAGAGAAGTGAAAAGATGCAACTTAGACTCCTCAAAGCACAAAGTCTCAAACTCTGAGTACCAGAGTGGGCAATAAGGTTCAGGGAGAGGGCGGACACGGAGCAGAAATGGCGACAGGAGTCTGGTGTGTTCCCAGAGAACAGTGCTGACACGCCATGGAGGATATGACAAGTTCAGCCAAATGTCCAAGCTAGAATCTCACGAGTCCACAACAGAGAGCTATTGAGACAGGGGTCTCTATCACCCCAAAAGGCCAAAGGGAATGTTTGAGGCCTTGTGGACCCTGTGGTCTCTGATCCAGCTCACCTTTGCCAGCAGTGGGGGACAGCAATCAGAGACCACGGGCAGAAGGGGCAGAGCACTGGGCCAATGAAACATATTCGCAAAGTCAGGCCCCTGGTCTCCGGGCTGTAGTGGGCTGGACTCTGTGTCCTCTTCACTCAGATTGCCTGAGGCTCTCCCGCAGCCTCGCCCTGAGGCTCTGGACATTCACTTGCCACCTTCAGCCCTGCTGCTGCTGAGCTGAGAGTTGTGCCGAAAGCTCTAGCGGAGCATCGGTGGCTCAGAGCACATCGAATCAGCGCACCCCAACGAACACCAGCGCTACATGTGAAGCAGATGTGCTCTCCAAATGCCCCTTCGAAGGGCCAGTGTCCCTTGGTGGGAAATCTGAATATCCCCTTCTACCTAATGAAGTTGTCATTTCTTAGTCACTCATTCAAAAAGCACCCACCGTATGGCAAGAATTGTACTAAGAACAGCTGAGAGGAGAACAAAACTGCTGTGGGTGGTCCCTGCTAGTACAGGAGAGGACAAAGAAACAAGCAGCTAGAAGGAAGTAGCAAGTTCTGGAAGGGCCAACAGAGAGCTGGCACAACAGGACCCTGACCTCACACAGAGAGGGGAGGTTTCTGAGGTCAAAGGTAGCAGGCAGCTGAGCTGCAGGTGAGGGGATGGTGTGTGCAGCAGAGGTACACCATGCGGCAAGAGGAGGGGCACATGGCCATGGTCTCAGTAGGGTAGAGGACCAGAGGGGTGACCAGGAGAGCGGAAGCACAGGTGGGCAGAGTCAGACCACCCGAGTCTAGTGCACTATGGAGATAGCCCCAGAGAGACGTGCAGTGGACAGCTGGAGACCAGGGTCCAGAGCTGTCAGCCCATAAAGGAAAACTGCAGTGAAGAGATTAGGTGGGTCTCTTAGAGAAATGGGTGATGGTAAACAGTCTATGATCTCCCGAAGTGGAGCGCCCTCAAGAGAGGACAAGGAACTAGCAGGAGCCTGAGAACCGGGGATCAGAGTCAAAAGGAACAGAACGTTTTGAGTTGGGAGAAGCCCCCACAACCAAGGAAAGGTCTGAACTCAGATCACGTAGGACTTTAATCACTGACCAAACGAACCATTAATAGCAGCTGCATCATTATAAGACAAGTATCCACTGGATTTGGCACCAAGGGGAATGGCTTAGTAAAAGGGGTCACTGGCTTCCTAGGCAAGAGCAGTGGAGGAGGGTGGGAACAGATCCCTATGTTCTGAGTTGGGAGGAGGGAGGACACGGAAGGTCAGGCCAGTCCACAAAAATGATGATTTCAGTCCTGTGGGGGAGGAGAGATAAGGGGGTAGCCACAGGGAAATGCCAGCAGGGCAGTCATTGGGGTGTTTTTTTTGTTTTGCTTCTTTTCCAAAGAGGAGAAAGAGACTTGAGTGTGCCTAATCCTGATGGTAGAAACAAGGAAAACTGAGCAGCCCTCAAAAAGGCGGGACCTGGGGGTGGGGGACAGGGGAGAAGGCTGAACTGCAGGCCAAGTAATGCCTGTGTAGGGCATCCCCACAAGTCATCTTCCTGGAGTCTCAGTTTTATTGTGAAATGGCAAAAAACCAAAACGCTTGTACCCACCCCACAGGGTTAGAAGGAGTTTAAATGTTCATGATATAAACATATGACCTTCCTACCCTGTGTTTCCGTCACAGCCACAATTACCCTGGATTACTACGATGGGGACCAAGCAGACTTATGTTTCTTAGTTCTTC
>PVHY01009651.1:27015-55365 GCA_004024945.1 Uropsilus gracilis
CACCCTCCCCAGACCCCCCAATACACACACACACACACACACACACACACACCGTATATGTGTACAAGTGCATTTTGTGGACCTCTGCAGCTCCCACAACTGTGTGCCATGCACACTGCAGTAGCCTCTGAAACTGTTTCCCATTCCATAAGCTTCAACCAAATCCTGCTCTGGAGAGCTGTCTGCAGCTGTCCCTGGATCTCTCCTCGCTGGTATTCCCAGATTTACTCCACTGTCTTGGGCTCCCCAGCTAGCGGGCATGTCGTGAGGGCAGGGAGTGGCTGACACCCTGGGGATCTCTACACATGGGTTCGAGTAGGTGCTCAACCCCAACTCAGCAAAGAGCAAATGAATGCCTGTGATGGGAAAGATGTTGTATCTAACAATTCCAGAGGGATTTTCCGTGACACCGCTTGTCAGGAAGGCCACCATGATCATTCTGAGGAGGACAGCATGGTAACTTCCCAGCAGGCAGCATTACAGTGGCACTAAACTCAGTCTTGGAAGGAAAGGAGGCCGAAACTCCTTCAGACCTTTCCTCCAAGGCTTAGGTGCAATGTAAGTACAGAGTTTACATCCAAACAATCTTTCTCTGAAAGGATCTCTACATGTTGCAAATTCTCACGAAATTCCTCAGATAAACTAAAGTTAAAAGGAACAGGAATGTACTGCCTGGTGTCAAAAATAAATAAAATAAGAATGTTAAATGATTAAATCCTGGAGTATGAGCTGGGAGAGCAGCAGCTCTTGAGAGCTCTTCTGCCAGACCACAGGGAGAGCTAGCCTGAGTCACAGACGACGCTGTCTTGGACCACATCCCTGGGGTCCGATGGATCCCATTTAAATCCAGGGAGTGAGGAATTGTTAACATGATCTGCTTTCTTAGGAAAGCGTTTCCCTCTGCTCTAGTTACGCAAGCAGATGGCTTGGCCACACTGTCCCTGGGAGGGCTCAGAACACACTTCCCTCACCGGCTGCTCTAAACAAACAAAACGGACAATCGGCCGAGTCCCCCAGGACAGAAGGATGTAACAATGGGGCTGCACTGGCAGCGATCTGTGGCCTCTGCATCCCCCAGCTTGCCGGAAGTAGTTCCCATCCCAAACACGCTGTTTTCTAAGCTGCTGCAACCCAGAGGGGGCTGGCACGAAACCGAGACAGCTACGAGGAACACGATCAAAGTCAACAGCTTTCAAAGCCACAATCAGCCTTAACCAGGCCAGCAGCTGGGTTAGGACACACTGACGTTTTAACTGTGACTTATACAAGGTCACGGTCTGCCTCCCCTCGCTGAGGCACAGGGACTTGGGCAAAACACATCTCTGGGCCCCCAGCAGGTGCGTGACAGGCAGAGGATGTGGTTCTGGGTGCTGAAGGATCTGAGCACGAGAACAGGCAACCCTGGCAGCATACCCAATGCTTATGGGGATAAAGAGACAAGAAATTACTGACAGGCCAGGACAGGGAGGCTCTGAGGAAGTCTGCACTTATCCCTCATGTTATACAGGATGAACCTGTGAGAACCGCTTGCAAGTTCGGATTGCCCTCTCTACGGCAAGCGCAGGGCAGCAAAGTAAAATAATTACCTTCTCTGGCCAGATGCCCAGGTGGAAGTAGAGCCGAGCCTGCAGGAGCAGCAGCTGCACCTGGTCAGGGTACATGGCCAGATACAGGTCCAGCGAGTCCCGCAGCAGCTGGTACGACTGGTCAATGCCCTCCCTGGCCAGAAACAAGATCAGCCTTAGTGTGCGGCTTCCACAACGAGACTGGCTTCCTCAAGGCCCCAGTTTTAGAAAGGATGGACACGATGTTCTCTGCATTGGCTACTACCTCTACTCGGCACATTCAAACTTAAGACTCTGCCGGCACTCTGGTGGAGGCGCGACATCACGGTCGTAAATGCCGGCACACAGCACCACTGGACACACACAAACTACTCTGCATGCTGTAACAAGGGCTACGTCCTTAGGCATTTATTTAGACCCATAGGCTATCTAACACCAAGAGGGACCCCCTGCAAGTTAACCAGGGCCTCTGGGTGACCACGTGTCTGTGTGTTGCACTCTGAACTGAAGGATGCTGACAGTGGGGGAGGTTGGGTGGGAGCAGAGGGCAGACGGGGACTGACTCTCTGTATATCTGCTCCATTCTGCAGTCAATCCAAAACTGCTTTAAAAAAAAAAAAAAAAGTCTACTAAAGAAATAATTCTGGGGCTGGGCACGGTGGCACATGCCTGTAAGCAGGAGCTTATGGAGTCATGGCAGGGTCTGGTGATCGTGGTTCAAGTCCCACCTAGGGCAACACAGTGAGACCTAGTCTCAAAAAATAGCTGGGTGTGGTGGTGTGCGCCTATAATCCCAGCTACCTGGAAAGCTGAGGCTGGGGATTGCTTGAGTCCATGGTACCCCGGGCAACATGAGCCTGCGGTTCCATGGGCAAAAACAGAAGAGACCTAGTCTCAAAAAAAAAAAAAAAAAAAAAAAAAAAAAAAAAAAAAGAAAAAGAATTCTGCTATTATGCAGAAAACTATCACAACATCGCACAATCTACTGTTTGCTCTGAAAATAAATTTCCTTGGACTCAGAAGCAAGAGTTTAATATTTTTGCTTGCTTTCTTATCTCAGTGACAGAAAACTGTAAGAGGTGACAAATCACATGCACACAAGAACATCCTGCCTCCAAAAGGTAATCTCTGCTAGGCTGAAGCATTCTTTTTACTGAACAATTCTTCAGTATTGACTAAGAGAACTTGCCCAAGCCTGCTGCAAAGAGCGCTGACAGTCACCAGCACTTTAAATAACCTGGACTGCATTATGGCAGGGCAGTTTCTGTATGTGGTAGGGAGACAGCTGTAGATTCTCCATCAGGACAACACAGCAGCCACTGCCTCACGGCTCACAGGAAAGCTCATTCAACAGAAATCTCCACTAGACAATGTGACCTCGAAGGCAGAAGCAGGAGACAATCAAGAAAACCTTACCTCTTTCCCAGGCTTAAGAGGTTTCCCACCATCCGCTGTAAGACCTTCTTGACATTGACCACCCCGTAGAGGGCTGCAGTCACGTGCTGGCCGATCAGGTATTCACACTCCTTCACTGTCAGCTGCTTGCCTTTCCCAAAAGCATCTATGTAGATGTAGTCAAAGATGTCCAGGGTTGCCCTAGCCAAAAAGCACAGGGAAGTCAGTGGAATCGCAGATTAGAGCCCAGTCAGTTAGTGACACTACTGACGGTTGACATGCTCAAAGCAGAGACCCAGCTCCAGCATAGTAGTTCTCTGCTTATGGTATCAAGGTCTTGAGTTTAAAATCTGACCCTGAAGGGTCATGCCCTGCCATCTCAGAATGACAATCCTCTGGCACTGAAGAAAAGCACCGGGAAATGCCACCTGATATTGCTTTTTAGGGAGAGAAACCTTAACACTGCCGGGATCTCTACCCGAAGCTCAGGGGAGAGATGTGTGCATGGACAGCCTGAGTTCCACAAGTTCGTAGTAGACGACGTCTGAAGGCCCTGGGCCCTGAAGCTACCATGGAATTCATGGCACTGCTTGTCATGGAAATTCAGTCCTCAGTTCTGCACCTCCTCAGATGGCCACCCCTGCTGAGCCCACCTCCGGTATCAGGCTGAGAGCTGTGTCCAGGCCCTGAACACACAGCTCTGGTTGAGGAGCGCCAGGTTCTCAAATATGGCACTGGTCTGCACTGGAGCAGAGCTGCCACACAAAGTGGGTTCTCAGCACATTACCCAGAATGCTCCATGGGAGCTCCTGAGGGAGTAGTTAGATTTCGACGAGTCACAAGATTTTCTTGAGCAACTTTGCGTTGATATTACAACTACTGAAAACCGTATAAGGGATTTTCTCTTGGGTTGCTAAAAAGCCGAGTCTCATTTCTTCCTTGAGCTCTATTTGGCCCATCTTTAGCAAGGATGTAAGGCTTATAAATGATCTAGAAACAAGAGATGCTCTTCAAATTCTTTTGGAAGGCTGGGAGAACCATACACACACATTTATAGGCAAAAATTTCATATAAAATATGACTAATTCAAATACACCAATGCATTTAAAAGATCCATATGATTAAGTTAGAAGTATGCTAGGAATGAAAGAAGAGATACTATTAAACAAAACAAAAACAAAACCTCATCTTAACAAATACAGACTAAAAGACATAAACCACATCACCGTATCAATAGATACAGTAAAGAAATTTTTTGGGGGAATCTAATGCCTATTAACTATTAACAAAGCTCAGAGAGCTAGGAGGTTAAAAATAGCTCTGACAGTCCCAATGAAAGGCACTGTTCACAAACATGCTCGATGGCAGACTTTTAGTCCCATTTCAGTCAAGATAAGGTCATCTGCGATCACTGGCTTTATTCAACTTGCACAAGAGGACCTACCCATAACATAAGTAAAAGAAACAAAACATGCAAGGGCTAGCAAGAAAAGAACCAAATTGTCACAATTCATAGACAATATGATTATCTTAAACAAAAAGCCCAAAGAACTGAATTAGTGCTTACAATTTATTCCGAAGATACTGATGATCAGAACCACACTAAAATATCAGCCACATCCCTGTTTACCATCAATACTTAGAAACTGTAACATTACTACTTACAATAGCAACAAGAATTTGAGGTACTTCAGAATGAATCAAACCAAATGTTACAAGAAAATGGAAATCTTCTTACGGACATTAAAGAAAACCTACAGGTGTAAGGAGACAACATATTTACAGACAGAAAGACTCAGTGAAACACTGGCAATTTTCCTCACATCAAATCCATGATCCCAACCCAAAGCAAGCTGGTCCCAGGCAAAAGCCATACCAGGTTTTGATGGAGTCCGCTCATTCTAAAGTTACAGAGGAATAAGAGGCTCATAGCAAAGCATTCTGAGAAACTTCAGGGGCATCCCTAGCCCAACAGGACTAGTTAGAAAGTCGGAGTAAAGAAGAAACGATGGGCTCAGCGCAGGCAGAGACCGAGAACTCAAGGGCAGATGAGGAGGACCAGCAGCCTGGCTGCTGGGAAGGAGCTGAGCCCGTCCCCACTGGCTCATCTAATGTCTGCTTCTGCCAGGTGCCTCGGGAGCTAAGAAATGACTTCACTGTTCATTTGCACTGTGTATGTTCACGTAGCCTAAAGAGGAAAAGGGATAACCATTAGCCTCAGCCAAGCGTGCCCTGTAGCAAGTTATTGCGGTAAATAACTGACGTTTTAAATGTTTTATATCACACGGAACTCCTTGGTGGATTATTAGTCTTTTAAGAAAATCTCAGTGATAACTGGGAAAATCTGTTGGGTTATTTAGTGAGAGGGAATGGCGGAAAATTAATTTTTCACCACTTAAAATGGAAAGCGGATGCCCACTATCCAAAAAAACAAACCATCTAATGTCTTTTTAGGAATAGAGATTATATCTGAAAAACAAGAGAAGACTATATTATTTAAGGAGAACATATGTTATAAACTTATTATAAAAGTGTACATGAAACAACAAATACTTTTAACACTAGCAAGTAGTCCCGTCTGGAGAGGAAAGAAGAATGGAACAAGGAAGAATACACAATAGGCTCCAACAACATGTTCTTTCTTAAACTGTGAGGCAGAAGTAGAGAGCATAGTCATGCATTTTCCTATGTGGACATCAGGAATTCTACAAAGTGCATAAAACTGTATCATCTTCTTTAACTTTCTAAACCATTTTATAAAAACCTTTAGCCCTGTATTTCAGAGGAAAAAACCGAGGCTCAGAGAGAGGAAGGCGAGGTTTGACTGGCATTTAGGCAACTTCTATCATAACACTTTCATAAGCAAGTCATGAGGAAGCAGTCTCAAAGAGCAGAATTTAATAAAATAACCTAGTTTCTTTGCCCCCCCAAAATGCCTATTTAGTGAGAAGCTACTCCTATTTGACGAATGACTACTTTCAGAAAAGCTAGCTTATGACCAGCTATGCTCAACAGGACACCCGGCTTAAAAGCAGCAACACAGACCTTCCAGCCTAGTCCACAAAATACACATCAGCCACCAATCTGAAAGGTGAACCACTGATGATGTGAACTCAAATATTCACTTTGCTCATGAACACCTGCCCTGTTCTCTCTTCTCTTCCCTCCTCCATGCCCTTGTGTGCGGAAGGAGTGAGAGATCTTTTATGGAAGACTGAAACATATGACTCTTTACAAACCCTTTCATCTGATCTGCTTTGGAATAAAGGGACCTTAAGATCCACATACAATCTTGAAGTCCTGGTTCTAATAAACTAAACTTACTTTGAGACAAGTGCTGATTCACAATGGTTGTTAGGAATAATAAGACCCAGAGTGCCCCTGTCCGGGTCTCCCCTGGGAACATCTTGTCTAACAACAGTAGAATATCACAACTAAAATACAGTCATTGATACAATCAAAAAATAAGACAGCGTCATCACCACCCATATTGTCCTTCTGCCCTCTGGAGTAACCTCAGGACAACATGGCACAGATGGCTCACCCTTCTGCTCCTTGGCACCACCTTAACAAGAAATGACTTGGGAAGTTGACCGGTTCCAGTGGGACCCCCAACTGTCGGGCAACTGTCAGGTAGAGCAGAGACATGCTGATTGGGATGCCCGTTCTGCGGATCAGAACCTAGAGGAGAAACGTCCATTAGCTTCACAGGATGCACCACACCTTCACATTCCTTCCACCCTCTCATTATGCATCTACTGTGTGCTGATGCTAGGTTCTGAGGCATTAAGTGGACGGATAAATACTTTGTTTATTTAGATCAGGAGTTGGCAAACTAGTCCACAAGCCAAATCCAGTCTGTGACCTGTTTCTGCAGGGCCTGTATTTTTTTTTCCCCAAATGTTTCAAAGAATAATCACATGAGTATTATTTCTCGACACATGAAAATTACATGAAGTTCATGTTTCATGCTCACATACAAAGCTTTCTTGTAATAGAACTATCCTCGTTTCTTTCTGTACTGTCTGCGTGTCCTTTTGTGAGCCAGAGGACAGAGGACACAGTCCAAAATATATACTGCTCGGCCTTTCAAAGGGATTTTGCTCACCCATGATTTAAACCTAAACCCTCCTCCTTCTAGAAAGAACGAGAAGACTAGGTCAAGGAAAGTGCAGAGGATGACAAAAGAAAATACAATCAGCATAGAAAGCAACAAAACAGACATGAAAGGGCTGGGCACGGTGGCTCGTGTCTGTAAGTTTCAGCCTATGAAGCGGCAGGGGCTTAGGGATCACGGTTCGAGTCCCGCCTGGGGCCCGTAGCAAGACCTAGTTCCAAAAAAAAAATAGCTGGGTGTGGTGGCGCGCGCCTGTAATCCCAGCTACCTGGGAAGCTGAGGCTGGGGATTGCTTGAGTCTGTGGTACCCCGGGCCAACGAGAGCCTGCGGTTCCACGGGCAAAAATAGCGAGACCTAGTCTCAAAAAACAAAAACAACAACAACAAAAAAAAAACAGACATGAAAATGGAGGCAGACAGGAAATAAAAACTAAGTATCATGATGCAGCTGGCCAAAATTTCCTCCAACTTCCTAGGGGCCAGCGCAAAATGAAAGACCTGGTGAGCTGCACAGCTTACTGTTCACAAGACATAGATCAACCAAGCCAGTCCCAGAAATAACCTGCTCTGAACCAGGAAATCTTCTTAAGGGTCTCTGTATACAGATCATGGTCTATAATGACACATAAGACTCATGGTGATATCCTTAGAGTAGAGGCAAAATGAGTTTCACTGGGCACTGAGAGATGACAAAGACATAGTGTTCTCAGAAAGACTAGTCTACAAGAGATGAGCCTAAAGGATACGCGCATGTATACAAATATATATGCTATAACACAGCCACATTTACCTGATGCATATATAAGTTCAGGGCATTGTAGTAATCCATCCGATTCCCTTTGAATTTCAGCTGGTCATAAAGAACATAGTTCATGGCATCCAGCACCTGGCTCTGGAGTTCTATTTCCATGATCATGGAGGATTCACCTGAAACACAGAGATCTACTCTGAGGACACAAGCACAACTAATGAGGCTGTAACCAGGGTCATAAACAGCCTACAATGCACGGACCCTGTTAATGTCCTAATCACTACACCACAGGTATTGCCAATCCAGGGTGGAGAAGAAAATCTTTTGCATTATCCCAGCAAACATGTTATGTCATTAATCTTTATGTGTGTGTGTGTGTGTGTGTGTGTGTGTGTGTGTGTGAGAGAGAGAGAGAGAGAGAGAGACATAATGGAAACACACTGTAGAATTTCACAAATTAAACAATTCCTCTAGGTTTTCTTTTACAAATATAGTTGAATCCAAAGCAATTCCACACCTGCCTTGAAGGCCAAGCTGGGGTGGCGACTATTGATGCCCCGAAGAGTTTTGCAAACAAGCTCCACAATGCTGTCAATCTGGGCCTGGATGTCCTTGAGGCTGATGTCGGAGAGAGGATTGCAGTACTGGTCAATATATACTGCACCTGAAAATGAATGTGGATTACTAAATAAAATTCTTACTTTCACCCTCTTCTTAAGGCTGTCTTTCACCACCAACACACAGGGACATTAAGCTTTATTCCATTTCTCCAGATAAGCTTTAATCTTGGATGTCAGGCCTTCCTGCTGCTAGACTGAGAAGATGCAAGACATTTTTACAACAAGGAGCTTACAGTTCACTATTTTCACTTTTATTTCCAATATAACAAGTTCTCCGAAAGGTCACAAACTCAAAAAATTGTGAGAACATTACAAAGAGGAATAAATGCTATAAAGGAGATCTTTTCATGATAACTCTTTTCCTCTCTAATTAATTCTCTTACAAGTTAAAACCTACCAACTCTAAAAACTTAGTGGTATAAGATGTTCCTTTACTAAAAAAAATAGCTGAAGGCCCTCAAGCACAGATACGTCATGTCAAGAGAACACTTCTGAAAGATGAACCAGTAAAAGGACTTTGGCAAAGTCCATTAAATCAGAGAAATGGTTACACTCAGGGAACCTGCAGCTAAAAAGCTATACAAAGCACAGAGGGGACAGTGTCTCCTGAAAATAACTGCTCTTTGGAGCTTCCAGAGACCAAAAGGCTACTTGGGTCATTCAGCACAGAACTTCTTTACTGGGGAGGTAAAGAAGTTTTAAATTCAAGAGGTCTCAAGCTAGTTCAGGAGCCTGATCTACGACCCAGACTACATAGCACCCAGCAGAAAGGATCTGGAGTGACCTGGCACCTGGCCTCCTGAGTTTCCCACCTGCAGGCTATACTTCTCTGGAGTTCATTCCGTCTTCCTAGACCTCATCAATGGCATCGATGAATCTAGTCATCACCAAGGATCAAAAATCCAGAACCAAGTACCATTTACACCAAGAACATTCACATTTCCAATGCCGACAGCATTCAGAGTGGTTAGTTGACAATTACAGGACTACTTTTATGTTTAGAAGAGAAACAGAAGTTTTGTTTGTTTGTTTTTTTCATAACTTGGCTATAGAAAATAAAGCTTATCTCCTTATTCTTGACAAACAAGTGATAGGATGACTCTTAACTTCAGAGGGTGCATGAGAAGACTGCAGGGTGGTGAGGATATTGTACTTTAGTGAACTGTTTCTGAAACAGATTTTTCATTTCCTTTTGATGAGATATGACTCGTACAATTGACAAGCATTGGCACTGGGTGTTGTGAGGCACACAGAGACAGTAAGAGGAGGCCAGAACTAAGCTACTGGCTGGAGAGAGATACTGGTCCACAGAGAATGATGCAGCATGATGCTGTTGTACTGGTACTGAGGCCAGTAAAGCCTGTAGCTGTTGTAATCCTCTGAGGAACATAACAGAAATGACACCTGAACTATACTCCAGAAGGTAAGAAGACTGAAAGAATTCTATTGAAGAACCACAAATGGGGACATGAAGTCAGGTGTTATTTGCAGGGTTCTAGTAAAGCTAATGGTCTGGCTGAAGCAAACTGGGTACCCACAAAAAGGGTGGAGTTGGCAGGGGAAGACTGGATTGTGGAGGCAATGAAAAGCAAACAGAGCTGTAACTGAATTTGGCAAGCCACTGGCCACACTGCAGGCTCATGGTGGTGAAAGGCTGGCACTATTACACTGGATGACTTAGGGTAGGTGGTGTGATGCTCTCACTACAGCAAGTAGTACACAGAAAGCTGTTACCGCGAGAGGTGGTAACAGAACAGAGGCATGATTATGAGATAGGGTGAGGGGGGAGGTGGAATCAATAAGCTGCGTAAATCATTGGGAGCAGGAAATGAAAATGGCAGTCAGTCATATCTGTACGTCATGATTGTAATTTCTGGGAGTTTGTGTGACATGTTGGGAATTAAAAATCATTTTTAAAATGAGTTACATTGTGCTTGTCCACGCTAGTAAGAACGAGAGGCTGTCCCCTCTGTTTTGCCCATCCTACCCACCTCCCTCTCTCACTGCTCATTATGGAAGCGCAGACCTACCGCTGCGCAGAACACTGTGTTCCCATGAATGACCGGAGGTCAGGGACATGTGCATGGCCCACGGACACAAAACTGGAAAAACTGATTTCTCATTTGGAAATGACTTCAAAGTCTAGCAAACAGGAATTAATCTGACAAGCTGAAACACCAGCCTTCAAATGGGCGGTACATCTTTAGAAAACACTGCATTTTTGGGTAACAGCTAGAGAATGACAAAATCTTAGTTCTACACTTAGTTTCACTAATCAGACCGTCTGCTCGGGCCTCCAGGAGCCCAGGCGGCACTGTGTCCATTCCCGGAACTGCCGCCAAGGCCGCGGAGCTCCCTACCGAAACACTGCTGTTCGCATCTCACCTTCCAGGTATGATTCATAGTCATCAGGCTGCTGAAGAAAAGCCTTAAGATTATTTAAAATTTTCTGTTGTCGTAGATAGTAAAGAATTTTTTTGGCATAGTATTTCCAGGTCAAAGCTTTTCTGGAAAAACAAAAAACAGTAAATCAGTAGGAATTAAAGCACCGAAACTTTACCTAATTTTTACTGACACTAACCAACCATACTCTGTAAAGAGTCTATTTTACAAGAAAAGTGTAAGAGGTGCATGACACGAAAGCAAGCCATAAGGCTTGGGACTTCACGTTTCTAACAGAAGACAAAATGAGCTAAGCTGAAATTCCGGAAACAGTTATCTGCTTGGCTTTAGAGTTGCTACAAGGAAATAAAAGCGAAGACCACAAAGGCAGGGGAGCTGGGTAAGTCTCTGGAGATAGGGATGAGGCTTCTGGGTCTTGGCTGGCCCCTGGGCAGCAGCCACAGGGAACTCAGGCATTGAGCCACTACTTTTCTTGTTTTTGCCGCATGGTGATCTCTAGTCTCTCACAAGCCTCCATTTATTTTTCAGAATAAATTTCTCCCCTGAACTCCAGGCATGTCTACACAATTGCAACTCCACACCCCTCCTTGGAACGTGTGGTGACACTTTAAATTTGCTGCTTCTTAGAATCACCCCCATCTCAGATAAAGGCAATTCCACTGCTCCAATTAGGCTGAAATCCTGGCAGTCATCCTTGACTCTTTGCTTTCTCCCCTAAGCCACATTCAACCCCTCTGCCGATGCTATTAGTTCTATCTTCACAATATATCAGAAATGGGAAGACTTCTCATTCAATCACTGCACCACCATCATCATCTGTCTAACACCAACACCCTCTTGCGCCTCCTGCTTCACATCATGCCACACCACAGCAGCCGAAACCAGGTAACGTGGTCACCGACACAACAGTCCTCTGCCCCGAACACTCCAGCAGCTTTCCACTTCAAAGTAAAAGCCCAAGTTCTAACAAAGACTGAAAAGGTCCTTTAAACTCTCTCCCTGTTACTTCTCCAACCTCAATTCCTATCTCCCCCCATCCCAGTGCAGATACCAGCCACACTGGCTTCCCTGCTGGTCCCCTCATCATGCGTGGTTGGTGCTCACAGGTCTCAGCACTGTTCTTTCCCTGCAAATGAGTAATCTGTGCCTTTACTCCCTTTTTTTGAGACTAGGTCTCGCTATTTTTGCCCAGGGAACCGCAGGCTCATGTTGCCTGGGGTACCATGGACTCAAGCCATCCCCAGCCTCAGCTTCCCAGGTAGTTAGGATTACAGGCAGACACCACCATGCCCAGCTATTTTTTTGGGACTAGGTCTCACTGTGTTGCCCGGGGCGGGACTCGAACCACGATCCCCAGACCCAGTCGCGATTCCATATGCTGTTGCTTACAGGCATGCACCACCGTGCCCAGCTTTCAAATACCCCTATGAGTAAGAGCTTCTTCCATACTGCCCTACTTAAAACTGCCCCTCCACCCCATACTGCCTTACCCTCTTGCCTGAGTAGTGTTTCACTACAGCAGTTCTCATCCGCTAACATCCATTTCTTACTTTAAGCATCTCCCTCCCTGGCTAGTATTAGCTCCTTAAATGCAGGTTCTTTTTGTTGTTTGCACAGCTCAACCTGGTTATTTTGATATCAATTCCCAGTGCCTAGAAGTTTCTGGCATACAGTAAATACTAATTCCCAGTGAATAAAATTCTTCACCAGATCTCCCAAAAATACACAGAGATCAGGGGAATTAGGAGGACTACACAATTTCATTGAAAAGCAACGGACTCCAAATCTTCAGGTAGTAAGTCTGCTTTACTAACTTTTTAACCTAAGCTGAAAAATACATCAATCTAGAAAATCACAAGAAACAAAACTGCATGAGACAAAGTAGCTTAATTAAGATTTCCTGAAAACTGGATGTAGAGGCTTGATCAGACTGATTCCACTAATTTGACAAAGGTATCATTAATTTGTAGTGAGTTTTTCCATTATATGATCACAGCAGCTATTAACTCAACATCCAAGTGCATTCATTTTTTAGAGGTTGCAGAGTGGTTATGGTCTAATGCAGCCAATCCTTCTTCATTTACGAGCTGGAATACTCTATAAAAAATAGTTCTCCTTATCTACTATGTATAGTATAGTGTAGTGTAGTGTAGTGTAGTGTAGTGTAGTATAGTGTAGTATAGTATAGTATATAAAGCAGAATAAATGGTCACTTCTTTACTCTTATTTACAATTTTTCAAAATAATAATCTGGGTCCCTACTATCTTCCAAAGGTGAACGAGCTGGTAAGTAATATCATGAATTCATGCAGGGAAACACATTTGATGTACTTCACTCTAGTTATCACTCACACTGATGTTCCAGTTTTGGTCAATGGAAGCCTTCTTTACGTTGTCATCTGAAGGCGTCTAACAGGAACTATCGTTACTTTTCGTTGCTACCTGGTTCTAGACTTCCAGGCTTATCCTTCACATTCCCTGCACTGGGCCTAGCCTCAAACACTGCTCCAAAAATTCTGGCTTCTTCTGAGAGGAAAGCATCTGGACCATCTATCAAGACCACCATCTGGGTACCAGAGATGACCATTCTATTATGTTAGCTCTTATTTCTAGACCTTTTCAGTAGACAGAGTTCATTTAAGTGCGCACACACACACCCTCTCTCTATAAGTAAATATAATTAAACATACTTCCTGAATTCATGTTGACATGTCTAACAGAGCTTTTACCTTATACATTAAGTATTTTTTTTCTTCCAAAAGAATTGTACTTTTCCAGTTAAGTAAGTGTACACACACACCGGTTTCAAAGTAACAAGACCAATACTCTCATTACCTTGAAGAGTACTGAAAACAGCATTTGCTTACCTTCTTCTCCCTTCTCTGCTCATGTTTTAAAAACAGCTGTACTGTGTTAACATTTTCAGGGTTTACAGACATTACATAGAACACTTTCTATTCGACTATCATTTGGATTCAATCCTGCAAATAAGTACATATTTAATGTTCACCACAATTCTTATGTCAATGTCTTTCTAGTTATTTTGGTTGTTTGAAGCTCATTTTCTAGCGTATTTCTCAGCAAAGGCCCAGAAATCCCTGAAGTCTTCCAAGTTGATATGCTTATTGCAGCTTTTTTACTTCAAAGTCAGTTTGGCTGGATATAAAAATCCCTGAGCTTTGAAGTTGAAAAGTCAAATGATATTCTGGTTTTCTTTCCCTTGTGACTTCATCTCCCCCCCCCCCCCCCGCCTGGTTTGGATGCCCAAAGGATCTTTCTATGTTTGAAATCTAGGGGTTTTAGTGAAATACATTTTGGTGTTGGCCATTCTGGATCAATTATCTTTAAAAAAAAAATTTTTTTTTTTAAGAAAGACAAAGAAACATAGGGAATAATAAGGATAGAAAAGACACCCTAGACTGAGAAAACCCAGGGTGGGATAAAGGAGATGACCCTTTTTTTTTTTTTAAATTACATATTTTTACTAAGGTAACAGTGATTTACAACACTGTAAATTACTTAGGATTATATAGGTTCACATCTCTTCAGATGCATGTTTTGGTCAATTTTCTTAAGTATGGTGTATATACCATTTCAACATACTATTTCAAATTCTTACTGTAGGATGGACCCTATTGAAAGACTACATAGAACACCATAAAGGTAAACGGTTTTCACAAATCAAGAGACTGATACTTTGAAGGGGCAATTTCCATAAATGACACTCTTCTTATGCTTTCCACATCCAAACCCAAATTATTTGTCAGGAATGAATACAAACAAGGTTGTTCATGAAAACTGTCATCCCAACATATTTACAAAAGTCAGACTATTCTTTGTCATTTAAAAATAACTCTTTTAACCTCAAAATACATGCTTCAGGTCAAGGGATAACATTTCTAAAATGTCTGTAATAACACACGCTTATTGGCTGTGCTTCATCAGTCTTTTCTGTTTATCTGATAAGTGCAAATAATAGTAATATTTCAGTTACTTAGCATGCCACTGAACAGTGGATTTAAAGGTTCTTTTACATGACTGCCAGTCACTTGGATTTGTTTTTCTTTTTTTTTTTGGATTTGTTTTTCTGTGAATGCTATCCTCTTATGCTTTGTACAAGTTACAACTTCTCAGGAATATAAGAAGTCTGTTGATTTTCTGGTTTTTTTTGTCATATAGAAGTCTATTTTGCATTGCAAAATCACTTTGTCTACTATATTGTTTTGTCAGTAACTCGATAATATTTTTTTATATGATGCAAATTTCCCATTAAACTGTGTTGAAACTGTTTTCTTTTGACTCTTCTTGTGGATTTATTCTTCTATGTATATTTTTTAAGGCAATACTGCCATAAAATTCACAGAAACTTCTTTCCTAAAACTCTTTGGCCCCTCACTGGAATAGCATTTGGCTTTTGCATTAATTTTAGAAGAACTGACACTTTTGTGACAGTAAGTCTTCCAATTCAAGGTCATGCTCTCTCTTACTTTTATGTTCTTGGATAACATTTTATCATCTGACCTAGAAAAACACATTCCTTTGAATCTATTACTTAGAAATGAGACCACTAGAAATATTACCCTATCAACAATGAATACCTGAAACATGTCAAATTAAAAAAAAAAAATCTAATTAAAAAAAAAAAGAGAAAATGACTTTCCATGGTAATGCAGAGAAAAAAATTGGTTACCTATCAATGAAGGGTGGATAAATTATGGTATATATTATAAAGCAATAGAACTGATAACAGTGATAATACTAATCACACTGTCATCAGTGAGTCTTTTTATGAGTTGGTTACAACAGCTGTCTGTAAGGTAATGTTGAGTATGGAAAAAAGCTATAGAAAAGCACCTATCTTATGATCGAAGTTTTGTGATCATGATCTTCCTACATTCCATATACGATTAGTGCATATTACCATGGAGAAATGTATCACTAGTTACAGGGGTAGGGGCAGGGAAGGGAGAAATAGCATAAATAAAAATGTCTGCACAAAACATTAAATCAAAGTCAGTAAACTTAGTGTATATGACATTACATTTATTTATAGCTAAAAGTGTATGTATGTATGTAAATGACAGGTCAGCTGTTATTTTTAAAGACTGTACAATACTGACTCTTAGATCATACTTCAACTCATTTATAGATAAACCAAAATAGAAATGGAAAAATGACCTCTGCATCTGAACTCATCCAAGGCTTAGAATAAAATTTGACCTCTCCCCTACAGTTGTTCACTGATAGATATTTCCCTCTCTTAACCCTCTTAAAGCAAGAATATCTTAAAACTTATTTGGGAGGCATTTCATAGCAATCTCTCTTAAAAAGAAACTCAACTAGCATTCTTATTGAATATCACCAGTAAAGTTTCTAGAACTTTGCGAGAAGAAAATCTTTTTCATAGGTAAGTTAGGCTGGAAGCCAAGTCGTCTTCAGATAAACTGGAAATTAACCTTCACAGAAGAAAATACAAGATATAAAAATGCTTAAACAATCAAGAGATAATAAGTTTTTCTTGATGAGGACATGTGAAAGAAAGGCTCAAGCAAGTATCTATAATATTCATGACCAAAGTAAGATTATTTCTTGCTAAAGTTCAGAAACTGAAAAATCATCTATTAAATTAAGACATGCCTAAGAAATTACTAAAAAATTTCAATTCATGACAGGTCAATTTGGTGGGGAGGGTGGAAAAATGATAATAAAGGACAATTTATATTACCCAAAAGATAAAAGAGACATAAAGCATATTTCGCCCATGGTACTCTTACTACAAATACTCTTTTCTTTCCAAAAGGATTTCTTGAAGTACTGGTTGTAGTCAGCATATTTCATATACATATCATTTTTTTCAAAATTATAACCACAGAAAGACACGAAACATCTGGAAACATGTGTCCCAGGGTTCAGTCAAACACAAACTAAAGCAATTAACTTTTGGGGCAGTATTAGTAAAACTTACAAGTGAAAAACAACCCCAGCTAAAACCATGACTTACCTTCCTTCCATATTTAGGATACACACCAATTCATCCTCAAAAAATATCTCTGGTCCCTCAAGATTCTCAATGTCACTAAAACCATTACAGGGGACCTATGAAGAAGACACATACAATTGAGCTTCAATAACGAGTAAGAATGTTGTCACTCTCTTACACAAATCCAAGTTGCAAGGATGCTCATTTCCAGAGTGGCGACCAGTCTACAAAATTACTCTGACTACCCACCATGGTTGGAGAGTAACATGCAAAGTAACAATAATGTGCTTAGATCTTGTTGTCAGTTGTAAATTAATTATATTTTCTTAGACTGAAATTTCTGAAACTGATAATTCAAAGTCCTCGTGCAGAAAAATAGCTCTGACACAAGAACTAGAAATACAAGATTTCCTAATTCACAGCAACTATTTCACTCAGCCACACTGCATTCAACCCTGAGGGGAGAGCCAGAGCGCTGTCTAGTGCTCTGGGCAACTTACTTAAGGGACCAGCCAAGTTTTCTCCTCTGTTGACTGAGGTTATACTTCCAGTGAGTCTTGAGATCCCCTCAGTTTTGAAAGGAGAAAGTAAATTTCGTGTCAACCTGTGTGCACGCTGAGACACAGGAATAAAAGGGGCCTGAGCCAAAGCAATCACCCACCCACAGATCAATCTTAAGTACACTCCTGCTATGTTCAAGGTCCTTGACATACTTCTAATTAACCAGTAGTACAGGAAGAGAGGAAGGCCAGCTAAGGAAAAAAACACACCAATTCATCAGTATTAGACAAAAGCACAGGCTGCTGAAAATATACACAAAAACCAGCTGGACTAGGAGAGAGCGCAAACTAGCAGCCCTGACCCAAGTGCATCAAATACATCTAGCACCAAAATCTGAATGTGCAAACACATTTAAACTGGCATTTAAAATCTGTGACCATGAATGGTTTTAGGCAGGATATAGCTTATCCAGACTAGAACACACATTTCATCCATTCTTATATTAGGAAACATTTATTTCTAGAAATGAACGACATCAGGGAACATCTAATTTTACCCTCCATCGGGAAATAGGTTCAATCTGTCCAAAGTTCAAATTTTCCTTTTCCAAATTTGAAAAGTCTTTGAAAACATCTTAAATGCATGAACTCCATTAACTAATAGTAATTGAAATTAGAAAACTGGAATGATTCTGTGGTAAACCAGGAGGGTAAAACAAATCAGACTGGTTCTATTTCTAGATCTCCCCCATGAGAAATAAGTTTTAAGATGAACTTAAAATATTAGTGTAGACTATTTTCCAGAGGTACAAAAAGTTAAGAATCAGGACCTGATACAAAAACGTCTCTGTAACACTTCATGGAAGGAAAAACAAACAAACAAACCACCATGCATTTCAGCAACTTAAAAAAAAGAAAAGAAAGAAAACCACAAAAAAACAACTGTGTGGGAATAATGACTGCAAGACAATTTAGCTGAGGGAGCGATAATTCTGATTTATGGGCAGCTTTCAATCCTCTGTTACTTTAACAAATAATGCAGTTGGAACCTGCAAAGCCAGAGATAACCATATTAATTCTGTAAATCCTTCTGGGAAAACAACTGAGTAAAATCTGTAGTGTTCAATCACTGATGATCTGGAAAATCATACGGAGCTTGCAAAGAAAGAAATCAGGTTTAACCCACTTGAAAAGAGATAATGCTATCTGGATTCTCTCCACATTGTGCTGTGGGTCCCTCCCTCCCCCTCCTCCCACACTCTCTCAGGCTTGAGAAAAGTAAAGCTGGCAGGGACAACCGGCTTCATGATGCTGGATAGGAGGAAAGGGACACAATTCGTCCTGCAGCCATCTGAGTGAGTAAGGGATTGTGAGCGCTGTGAACAGGGAGATAGATAGACAGCAAAGAGTTGGATGAGCTAATGCCTACAAATACATGCAAGGACTCCAGGCAAAAGCTTAGCGCCACATCAACAGATCCTTACGTGCTCTGAAAAGAACCTCTTTGAGAAGGAGGCTACAATCTTCCGGGCTTCTAACCCTGCTTTCTGCCGAACTTTATACTCCTCCAACCAATTGACGTAGTCGGTGGGGCTGTAGTGTTTCATAAGAGAAGGCCACCTGAAAGGAAAGAAGCACCCCTTCAGCTCAACAGACTCAAAGGCAGCCTTGGCAAGCAGGAAAAGCGGTGTGGTTTAGTGGTCAAGAGGGGCCTGAACGGCGGACCTCGTTCAAGTCTCCACCGGGCACGACGCCCTTGCTGGCGGAGTGACCTTGGCGTAGCCACACGAATACCATTTCCTATCTATAAAATGGGGAGAGTTGTAGCAACCCCCCCCCCCCCCCCCGGGATGACAATGGCCGTTAACATTTACTGCTGGGCTCCGAAGGGCCGGGCCCTGTGCGAGCCTCCCTCACACACCATGAAGACCCACAATAAAAAGGTCGGTCTCACTGGCATCCCTCAGGGCCGAAGAAGGCAGCTCAAAAAAAAAAAATGAAGTCGCTAGCCCCAAGGTCACGCGGCCAGCGTGCCAGGGCCAGCTTTCAGCCCGGGTCCCACGCTGAGCGCTCGGCCCCCGACCCCGGGGGTGCTGCGCCCGCTTCCCCACAGGGCTCTCGGGATCCCGGCATCACCGGATCCATGTAAACACGTTGGCACCGAGGCGGGCACAAAAGAAGCGCGCAGAACCGACCAGCGGCGGTAGTGCCGTCGCCCCCCCTGCGTGGAGGCCCGGCTGCTGGGCGCCTCCTGAGGCGCGACCCGGGCGCGGAGGGTCCGCGCGGCGTGGACCCGCGGGGCCGGCGGCCGGGAGGCCTTTGTCTGTCAGTCCGCGGGAAGGGGCTCCGGGCGGGAGCTGGGGGTGGGTCCGCGCGCCGGCGGCCGCGGGGAGGGAGGCGGCGGCTCGGGCCGGGCAGGCCCCGCGCGGAGTGGGGCGGGGGCGCGGAGCGGGGGCGCGGGCGGTCGCGGGGGCTGGCTCACCTCACCCGGAACTGCTCCTTCCACACCTTCCCGCTACTCTGGCACAGCTCGCGCAGCCGCCGGCAGGTGCTGGACACGCGGCCGATGTCGGCGGCCGTCAGCGAGCCGCTGCACAGGATGTACTCCAGCACCTCGCCGGGCAGGTTGACGAGGCAGCTGAGGCCCGCCGCCTCGGGCGCGGCCTCCTCAGCCAGCGCCGGCACCACCTCCATCGCGCTGTCGACCGTTGCTACCGCCATCTTGTCCGCGTACCTGAGACTGTCGCGCGCGCGCGCGCGCCGGGGCGTCCCGCTTGGCCCCGCCCACACCCATCAGGGGGGCGGGTGCAAGGGTCGCCCCGCCCACGCTAATGGCCACGCCCCCTCGGCCGGGGGTCGCCGGGGGTCGCCTGGGGAGGGCTGCCTAGCCGAGGACAGGAAATACTTTTCTGGGGAAATGACCGAGCACTGGGCCCAGAGCCGCGATTGGACAGTAAGAGTTTCCTTATGTGTGCTGAGCACTTCCCGACCCTCCCGATAAGCTATGAATTATTAATTTTCCCAAGTCACATTGGGGAACTGAGGTTCAGGGAGATCAATAGACTGGGTTAGACTCCCTTGTCCTGGATTCTATGGAGATCTGCTCCAAGCCAGCAGCTGTGATAACAAACTTATTACTCCCGAATCAGTGTCATGCCAAGCACTTGCATACCTTTTTGAAAATCAAAACCAAACAGGAACAAGCCTTGAAAATGCCCTGAACAAACCAGTTTAGTCACGCAAAGCTGAAGTTAGGGTATGTTGCAAGACTAGCCTGAACTGTCATTTCTGGACATTGTAAACCTCTGGAAATAAGCAAAAAACCAAACAAAAAACAAAAACAAAAAACCCAACAACTCTCCCGAGACTGTTAGACAGTAACCACAGATCAAGGTCCTTATCATTTAAGAAAACTTGAATAGTATATAACCTATCACCTTGGTGCATAAAGAGTTACTGCCTTCTTAGGACAGAATTTCTAACTCTAACTATATACCCCAACACGCTGCCTGATTTAAGTCCACCTCTACTCCATGTTAAGATTTGTTGGGTTGTTCACTCTCTTTTTGTTGGAACAGAGTCTTTGGTTTTACCTCTGCTATTTCTGGACTTTAAATTGACCTCCCTTACTTGAACTCTGTAGAATATGCACCATATTTATATCCATTCTACAGATAAGGAGAACCATTTTGTTAATGGTGGGAGTTCCTGGTTCAAATTCACAGACACAAAAAGTAGGAGACTGAATTTGAGCCTCAAAGAAGACACATACACTCATGTGGTGAGCACTTTGTTCATTGTCTACACTTAATCTTTTTTCAAGACTCAGTTCACTGTCAGGCCTTAGGCTGAGTGCCGTGAGGATAGGGAGGTGGGTAAAATGGTATCCTTGCTCTCCAAGAGCTCAAAGTCCAGTGAGGGCCACATACAAGTAGAGAATAAGGTATTGTGAGTACGTAGAGGTTCCATAAAGTGTTTCCTCCAACTTGGAAATCAGAATCCCTTGAGCTAGTAAAATTACTCTCAATGGGTGGTGTTAAACTATCCATGGCTCCCTATTGCCCTCAGAAACAAAACTGATTTCTAACATTGTTGCAACAGCACAGACCTTTGTCGATCTCTCTACCAGTGTGAAGCCATTCTCCTCCTCAACAGCCACACCTGAGCATGTCTGGGTTCTTTCCTGCCACTTTGGGTCTCTATGTGAGTACCACCCCTACGGCCAGAGTGTGTTCATTGCTAGTTCCCATCGCTAGCTGCCCCTTCTTCTCTCAGGGTAACAGCATAAGCTCTCCTGATGCCCTCTCTTCCCTTATGCCAGCTTCAGCCCCAGCCCCAGCCCCAGATAAGACTTCCTTTCAGCAGTTTTTCGGCAGTCATGTCATTAATTGATACCTATTTGTCCCACCTGTGTCTCTCCTACTAGGTCAGCAGTGACGTCAGGCTAGGAACTGTGTTTGAACCACCTCTGGGTGCTCAGTACTGACTCCGGACCCCAGACCCCAGACTGGGGTTCACAATAGTTGTCTGTTGTTGACTGCAGCTGTGTAGCCAGCTGTTTGACTAGAGCAAGCTGCATTGCTTTTCTTTTTTCTTTTCTTTTCTTTTCTTTTTTTTTTTTGAGACTAGGTCTCACTATTTTTGTCTGTGGAACCGCAGGCTCACATTGCCCGGGGTACCACAGACTCAAGCAAATCTCCAGCCTCAGCTTCCACAGACTCAAGCAATCCCCAGCCTCAGCTTCCCAGGCAGCTGGGATTATAGGCGTGCACCACCACGCCCAGCTATTTTTTGGGGACTAGGTCTCGCTACGAACCCCTGGAGGGACCTGAACTGCGATCCCTAGCCCCGGCCGCGGCTTCCTAGGCTGCCACCTTTAGGCATGCACCACCATGCCTGGCCTGAGGCCCAGGTTCTCATTCACTAACTGGGAGACACCACAAGAATGCTGGCTTCCTACCTCGGGTTATTGGGAGGATTAAATGAGCACATTTAGCTAAGGTGCGTGGAACAGCACCTGACATGGAGAAAGCACTTTGCGGAGATGTGTCCCGAGGGGGCGGGAATAACTGGCTCTGGGATTTTATTTCAGAGTGATGGACACGGTTTGGAACTAGGTAAGGGCACTATTGCACAACGTCTGTGAATGTTCTAAATGCCACTGAATCATTCACCGTAAAAGGTTTAATTTTATGTAACGTTCACCTTAGTCAACTCTTTCCAGAGTGTGTTTCTGCTCACATAAGCCTGCCCAGGCTGCAGGAACAAAATACCACAGGCTGGGGGCTTGATCCACAGAAATGGCTCTTGTCACCATTCTGGAGGCTGCAAGTCCCAGGCTGACATCAGAGGGTGGGTTTCCTGTGAGACCTCACTCCCCAGCTTGTCGCTGGCTATCTTCTCCATGTCCAAATGTTGTCACAGCGGAGGTACTGAGGGTGAGGGTTTCAACCTCTGAATTTGGGGGACACCACCACCGCTGAGATTTCAGTTCAAACAGAGGCCTAACATAGTCCTGCAACCTGCCAGATTGGGTAGAGTCATGCCTTTAGGCTCTAATTTTGGTGGAAGTTTCCACATCTTGTCACCTTTCATTCGCAGTACTGTTTGCCACCGAGATGCTTCTTGAAATGCTGGTTTAACTCGGCCTCTGAGTTCTCACACTCTCCTGGCCCCCGACTTCCTCTGAGCTGCTCCTTCGCAGTCTCACCCTCATGGAACATGTCAGGGGAAGGGACTCAGCCACCTGCTTTCACTTTCTCACCCTTGTCTGCAATCTGAATGACAATCCAGATCCGCTCACTGTCTATGTCTTTCTCAGGCCAGTCTGTTTGTTGAGATTCCATTCCCTTAGCCCACTGCTCGCCTGTCTATGTGGGCTCCCCATTCCCTTATCCTGTCCCCTGCTTTGGGAAAGGGTTCCCCATCCATCGGTTTGTTCCTGAAGAACCTGAACTTATCGCCATCCTTGCTACTTCTCTTTCTCACCAGTCATTTCCAAATTCCCAATGGACATCAACTTCTCCATGCCTCAGTCTCCTCATCTGTAAAATGGGGATAATAATAGCTCTTCCTATTAAAGGGAATAATACCTATGACTCTGCTACCATTGTTGCATAACAAACAACCCCAAATTAGTGACTTCCAACAGCCTTACTTTTGTGCTCTTAACTCTGGGCCTGGGTCTGGGGTAAGAACTTAGCCTGCAGCTCTGAACTGGAAGGCGGAAGGAGGTGCCAGATTCAGTACTCTGAGACTTCCTGCTTAACCCTGTCAGACCCCACAGGGCCTGTAAAAGGGCTGGGAGTTGATTTTCAGGGGGCTGGCAGAAACCATCCACATTCAAAACCCCCATGGAAGTTACATTTTCTGTGTCTGCTTTCTTGAGGGAGACTTTTTCAGACAAAGGCAAGCACTTCTCTGAGAGATCATACCTGACAGTTCTCATCTCTGTCTCCTCCTCTTTCCTCAGCAGCTGTCCCAGCTGCTACTTCTAAGGACACCTGCCCCTTCTCTGGCTTCCATCTTGTCCCTGAGAATGTGAAATAGTTTCCAGCCCATTCAGGGGAAGGCAGACCCTGCAGCACCCCACGATTGGTAAGCTGTTCTGATAAACCACTGTCACCTTTTAGTGATGACACTCTGGCCTTTCTTCTTGTCCTCTGATCAAGATGACCAAGATGCTGTGTGCAGTTGTGTCTGTGTGTGTGTGTCTGTGCATGTGACTCTGTGTGTGTGTGTGTATGGGGGAGGGATTACATAATCTGCCAATCCAGAAAATTCTCTCCCCAACTCTGGAAAAGGAGCACAGTTACTTCACTGACCAGGCGCTGAGCATCATAGGTTATGGCCGATGAGCTTACAGACCGAGAAATCCCACTGAGACACCCCAAGCAGCCGAGCGCTGCTCTGCACACTAAGTCTGGAGGTGACTTTGGAGCTCGGCCTCTGGCCACACCACTCTCAGTTCACCCTACTCTCCCGCAGGCATTGGGTTCCTAGGGTGCTGGCGGCAAATTCCCTGTATCTCAGGGAGAACAAAACTTCTCATTCTTCGGTCTTTTACAGGTGGTTTACAGAAAAAGGGGCACGGATAACCTTCCAGAGCCTCTGCTGGACTTCTTGGTAGCTCCACTTCAAAGAGATGCCC
Organism: Uropsilus gracilis; assembly: GCA_004024945.1. Lineage (NCBI taxonomy): Eukaryota > Metazoa > Chordata > Mammalia > Eulipotyphla > Talpidae > Uropsilus > Uropsilus gracilis. The sequence goes on from PVHY01009651.1 coordinate 51,497, forward strand.
CCGACCCTCAGGCAGAAAATGGGTCTGGGCAGTAAAACTGCGGAGGTTGCCTCAACATCTAAAAAGACTTGCAAAATGGATATTGGTTGTGCAATGGACTGGTATTCAGACATAAGGAGAAATGAGCACTGACAAGGGCCGTGACCCCCCCCAGTGGCATCTGAAAGCCTGAGGACATGAGACACAAATGGACAGATGTCCCATAGAGACTGGTTCCTAGAGACAGAATGTGGATCAGAAGGTCCCAGGGCAGGAAGGCAGGAGGGGAACGTAGGCCTTTAGGATACAGTTTTTGTTTAGGGTGAGGGAAAGGTTTGGAAGGAGAGTGGTCACAGTGACACAGAGCGGTGACTGTCCCTAAGACCACTCATTGTGATACTAAAAAATAGTTAGATGGTACATTTCCTGTTTGGAATATTTCACCATGACTTTTATCTTTATTTTATTATTTATTTATTTTTAGAGACTAGGCCTTGCTATGTTACCCAGGGTACCCTAACCTGTGGACTCAAGTGATCCCTAACCTCAGCCTCCCAAGGCTAGGATTACAGGTGTGTACCACCACACTCGGCTATTTTTTGAGACTAGGTCTCACTATGTTGCCCGGGGTAGTCTTGAACCTGAGGACTCAAGTGATTCCCAGCCTCGGCCTCCCAAGGCTGTCACCATGACTTTTAAGCACACACAAAACAGATTTACCTACATAGCGACGTGACCTAGGAAGCACAGACACACAGAACGTGCGCACACACACACACATATTTCTCAAGGAAATACTCTAAGAAAGGCAGCAGGATATGGGTTTCTTTCCCTTTGGGTGACAGGGAAAACTCTTAGGGTTTTAAATTTACCCCATAATGCCCTCTTCCTGAGCTGCCCACCATATTCAGTGTCAGGCTGGCCATCTTGGTCCTGATTCCTGTCTACAAGCATCAAGTTCAAGATTACCTTGACCAACCCCCTTCCAGCCCTGATCAACTGCATCCCTGAATCCTCCAGAGAGCTTCCCCCACCTGCAGTGAAATGGTAAGAGTTTATTACTGGCTTGGTTCTGCCTGAACACTTATGTTTTCCTAAGTTCCACATATAAGCGAGATCATCCAGTATTTATCTTTTTCCTGATTTATTTCACTTAGTATTTTCCTTCCCAGTTCTGCCCATGTTGCTGGAAAGGACAGTTCATTCATTTTCATAGCTGAGAGGGGGAGGGCGATGGGTGGGGAAGGGGAAGGGCCCCAAGGAACATGCTGGAGCAGGGTGGGGGCTCTGGTGGGCAGGTGTGAAAAAAGAAAGTACACTTTTGTAGGGTTTTGAACCTAGAACCCAGGAGCAGCTAAAAGCTGTAAACCAACTTGACCTCAACGAACATAATTTGTGGGGAAACTATCCTGGAAGGTAACTATAGAAGGGGATGGGTATGTTCATTAGCTTGATTGTGGTGATCACTGCAGTGTGGACATCTCAAAAATCAAATTGCACACCTTAACAAGATGCCATTCCTACTTGCCAATTCTAATTAATAAAGTTGGAAGAGAGAGAGAGAGAGAGAGAGAGAGAGAGAGCACACGCACTGATTTATGGGGGGGAAGTGTCTCTCTTTTTTTTGAGACTAGGTCTCGCTATTTTTGCCCATGGAACCACAGGCTCTCGTTGCCCTTGGGACCACGGACTCAAGCAATCCCCAGTCTCAGCTTCCCTGGGATTACAGGCGCGTGCCACCACGCCCAGCTATTTTTTTTGAAACTAGGTCTCGCTACGTTGCCCCGAGCAGGACTTGAACCGCGATCCCTGGCCCTGGCTGCAGTTCCTAGGCTGCCGCTTACAGGCACGTGCCACCGTGCCCGGCCCAAAAAGTGCCTTTCTCTAATCTTTGCCAGAAATGTCTACATGCCTTTCACGGGTCCACTGAGAACGCTGAGGGTTGAGATGGTCTCCTCAGCGTCCTCAGTGGGCTTGTGTCCAAAATAAACATCCACATCCTTCTCTCCAGGCCCATCTCCCTCCCAGCTGCGGGAGCTCAGTTCCAGGCACGGCCCTGTGCTCCTCCTTCTCCTGTAGATTTTCATCCCCCTGTCAGTAGGAGCTCTGCCCCTGGGTGAGTTGCTCCTGGCTCACCCCACCCGGTCCCCCCTTCTTTCCTGCAGTGGCCATTCCCTGGTATCCTAACCTGGACGGCCTGCTGGGTGCTCTGCTTCATGGTTATGCAGACACTACACTTTTTATTAATTTTTTTAATTAAAAAAGTTTTTCTTGAGACTAGATCTCGCTACGTTGCCCAGGGTAGTCCCGATCCTGCAGACTCAAGCAATCCCCAGCCTCAGCCTCCCAGGTAGCTGGGATTATAGGCGCCCACCACCGCGCCTGGCTATTTTTTTGACACTAGGTCCTCACTATGTTGCCCAGAGTAGTCTCGAATCTGTGAATTCAAGAGATCCCTGGCTTCTTGCCTCCCAGTGCTTGGACTACAGGCACCTGCCACCATGCCCAGTGCCGCTACACTTTTTAGAGTGGAAGATTCGAGACACCTGTGTGTGGGATTAGTCTATAGATGCCATTTTCCAACAGTAGGTGTCAGCTGCATAGCTCTGTGTCACGTTTAATGAACAGACGTATGTTGCTTTTTATTTTAGTCATACCATGGCCACTCAATAGACTACAGTATAGCAAACATCGCTTGTATAGGTTGGGGAGACCAATGAGTTTGTGGGGCTTGCTTTATAGTGACACTGGCTTTATCGAGGAGCCCTGGAATGGAACCCACAACATCTCCGGGATGTGCCTGTGCACACGTGGAGGTGGTTATTGGATTCACCCTCTAGCGCGGGCAGACATAGGTGTCCTGGGGCCAGACACGGGGTGTGCAGACCCTACTTTGGAAAAGGCACACGGGCTGAATTTGGAAGCAAACAGCCAAGCATCGATGTAGAATGTAGAAGTCCTGAGTGGACTTTGCAAGTGAGGGGGCCAAAGTGAAGCACCAGTGTGAAAAAGCAGCTCTTCTTAAACATCAGCAAAGCCCATGAAATCAGTTCACTTTGCTCGATACCCCTGGGGTCCCGCTGGGGAGCAGGGGGAGCCCCCCCAACTACCCTGCAGACACACACCTTCAGATTCGCGGGAATCACCGCCTCCTCCTGCTCTGGTCCTCCCTCCATCCCTCTGGAGTCACCTTATCGTTAAGATGGCCCCTGGATAAACGCTCCTCAGTTTTGTTTTCCAGAATGACTCGTCACCGTCTAACAAGCTCTTTCATTGTTTTGAATTTGTCTAATGAGCTTAACTAGGATTAACTTAAAATTTAGTTGAAAAAAATGTATTGTCTCCTTCCGGTGGATTGTAAGTGCTATGGGTTGGCTTTCCGGGCCTATAAAAGCACCTGCTACATGGCCAGTGCTCATTAAATTTCTGTTGAATGAGGAAATGAATCCTTTAAAGGGCGAGGGGCTGAGCTGAATGGACTTTGCATGTGGGGTGGGCGTGCATCTCGGAGAGCCGGACGCTTGGCTGAGTATCTGCTTTGTTTGTGGTCTCCCCCGAACCCACACTATCTTCACGTGCCCCCAAACATGTTCCCATTCCAATCCCGAAACCTGCAAATACCCAACAACGATTTGGACACCCTCCTGGCCCCCATCACCACCACCTGCAAGCAATCCTCTGACATCGGGGGTGGGGTGGGGGAGTGGTGGGGGGAGGGGTGTCCTACGATTCAACTCCATTCTGACACATGTGCAGAAAGACAGTGTGTCAGATCCCACAGGGGAATCTGTGTCCTCATGGGGACCATGTCCCTCCTTCAGAAACCAGCCCAGTGCTTCTCACAAACTGGTCACAGATCACAGAGCCCAGGGTGCCAGGACCCTGTCAGC
>PVHY01009652.1:0-55378 GCA_004024945.1 Uropsilus gracilis
GGGACCAAGGGGAGAGAGGGGAGTGTTTGGTCAGGGAGATCCCTGGGAAATACAAAGATGTGAAATTCATATATAAATTTTTAAAAATGGCTTAAAAGTATGTCAGAAGCAATGAAATTAAACATATGATCTTACTGACAAATTCTAATTTGAGCATAAACTAATTATTTTATTTTAGAAAACCCAAACTCTGATTTTCCTTTTTTGTACACTATGAATATAACAAAATGCAATATAATATTTATTAATATAACCTTACTTGATGAATACAGGATTCAGAAATACGTAAATATGTAAATAGGTAATAAATTTCAAGTGTTTACAGTTTTGAAAGTAAACCTGTTGAATACAATAATGTGTATTATATTAAATTTGCCTTCTGAATTAAATGCTTCAGCTTTCCTAATAAGGAACAATTCATATTCATTGTTATATAAATACTTGTATATGAGATATTTTAACCATTTATGTTATTTACTACTTTAAAGCAAAGTAATCAACTTTCTTTGTCATAAGGCACAGAAAAAACTGGAAAATTAAGTTTTAGTTAGATGTTTCTATGTACTAACAGTTTATAATTGTACAAACCACATTTCTTGTATTTTAAACAATCTTGATGTATAAACATATGACATCATCCACAGGCATTTGTCTATTTTGTTCATCTACTGCTATTCTAATAAACAAAAATTATATTTAGTGGTCAGTCTTTTTTTTAATCTCTCCTTTTTTTTTAGAAATTATCCAAAGAATATTAATCAGCCATTTTTCTAAGGTCTTTAAAGTTGTCAGGAAATTGCAATTTTAGTAATATATTAGATTCTTAGAATTTGTAGTAATGTAAGAATTTTAATTTTAATTTCATAAAATTAAACTTTTAAAAAGGCAATTATGATTATCATTCATTAGTTGAAAATAATTTTATATGTATATTTTTAAATTTTAAACAAATTATAGAAATGCCAAAATTGAAGCCATAAAGTCAATGTAAGAAATTCAATTAATCAAAATGAAACGGAGAAAACCCAGGGAACAGGGATTGACACAATTGGTCAGTTTTCACATGCTTTTGATTGCACTTGTGACTCAATACAGATACTTAGGGAGAAACAACAACAGCATTTACAGGGAGTGAGGCAAGGAGGGCCGAGCGTTTATAAGCTTACACATATCCTAATATAGTCTGTCCTGCCCCAGATAATGTCTGCATCGTAGAATCCAAATGAAAGGTTTACATAGAAGATGGCACTGGCCACACATGGGAAGAGGAGTCTGACCCTGAGTAGAGGGCCTCCTGCCCTGGGCTGACAGCAAATGCTGAAAGATGGCCAGTGAAGCAAAGGTAGCATCTGGGACCAGAGTGCAAACCCAGGGCACCAGCCCTGCATGTGGGGAACAAGGCCTGGCAACCCATTGAACAGACTGTGATGGGGGTACTACAGTGAAATTGGGGGGCTGTGACCCTCAGCATGGTGCTGCATTAGAATGGCAGCCATGTGCCCTGGTGGGCAGAGACTTGGAGAAGTTAAACCTTCTCACAAAAGGAGAAAAGTAAGAGGGGATTTAAAGTGGGAAGACAGAGATGGAAGGAGAGAAAGGAGGGAGGCTGGAGGCCTTGGAGCAGAGCAGGGAATGAAACCACACTGTGGACTTCTATCTTCTATTCTCAGCCTAGACTGGTGAGGATCCTGGGAAAGCATGCTGGAGAAACTTGTGGCCTGTATAAGAGAACTTGAAAATTTGGTACTTGATAACTTGGTTTAACTTCAAAGCTCTAAGTGTGGGATTGTCTGGAACTTGAAGAGAACTTGCTGTGTTGCTGTCTTTATCATGAGAATCTAAAGTGGTTGTTGCTATTGTATCAAGTGAGTTTTGCTGGTTTTGGGCTGCTTTAGAGTTGAAGCTGAAAGAATGTTGGAGTTGTATCTTTTGGATGAGCATCAATGATACCATCCTGGTTTCTTCATTCGATCTGAATCTCCTGTTTTTGCAATGATACCACCTTGGTTCCTTCATCTGGCTTGAAGGTGGGGCAGTTGCCATTTTGTAGACAAACATGGTGGAAGGAGCCATGTGCAGTCATGTCTAGTCATGGACTAGAGACTGAACTGGTCAGTAAGACAATCAAAGGGGTCCTTTGTACACTCAGTGACTTTTGTTTATTTTTTGTCTTTAATGAGTAAATCTGTTTTTGCCTCTTCTTAAGGTTAGTGTGGTCTTGCTACTGCTCGCAGGGGCTGGGACAAACCTAAGGTGTAGCTGGGTTTAGGGGGCCAACTACTCCTGTTTGTAAGTTTAGTTTAAGTACCCTGCTTTGTTTGTTTTGTTACCTGATTTCAACTGGACCACAGCAACTGGAGGGCAGGCAGACATGAAGAGAGCCAGAGACCAGGAACTGAAACCTCAGGGACAATAGCCACACACACAATCCTACCCTCCATAAGGACAGAGAATTGCTCCACTATGTTCTGGCTTTTCCATTGTAAGTAGTTCCACCCCACCTTTTCCCCAAAAGCCCTCCCTCAGGATGTCAGGGGACGGAGTTCCCACCATGGCTTCTGGGAGCTGGTTCCTGTGTCCTGGGAAGGTGGCTATGGGAAGTCTGAGAAACTAGCTCAGTCACTGCACTGAGACTTGCAGCTCCCCTGGCCCACACTGTCCAGAGATGTCTACAGAGAGGCTGAGGTGCCCCATCTAGCCACCCCCAGGGAACCACTCACAGGAGCACAGAATTCAGCCTGCAAGCCAACTCAAACACAAAACAATTTAATCCTGGCCTAATACAAACCAACATATTGTGCTAACACATGCTTCGATGTTAAGCTAATTGTGAAGACTGACTCATGCTAGAAATACTATCTTCTTTTACTTGAAGATAGGTTTGTTTCTTATTACTGTAATATAAAGGCTATTGTGTTAATAGACTTTTAATGTCCACACACAAAAAAAACCCCAAAACATTCTAATAAACTTTTTCTTTATTTCAGACATTTTGACTGTTTATCTGGGCTAAATAGCCCTAGAATGTGCACATAAAAGGTGAATGAAACTTTTAATCATGTAATCATTAATTTCTTAAGAGAAGGGGAAACACAAGAGGAGGAAGTGAAAAAAGTGAAAAGGGAGCCTGCTCAGAAGTATGTAAATTAACACTGAAGAGGGATAATCTGTTCCATCTGAGAGAAAAAAAGTCTGTACATAAAAAAACTGATTTTAAAACACAAAAGAGAACGACATTAAAAAATTCTTGGCAATTTTATCAGAAACTAGTTAAAAAGCTAGAATTTATTAATCCCCAAAGTCCAGAAGCAAAGGAGAGGACTATAGCCACCATTCAACCATTGTCTCTTCTAGATAATCTTTTTAAGGTTAACTTTTTAAAAATTATTTGTTCTAAGGTATCTATCTTATAAAGAATGTTGTTTATGTCAAAATTCTCCAAAGTGGCCATTGAAATTCCACATTGTTCTTTGTGAAGTTGTCCCATCTGTTGAGATAAGAGTGCACAGTGGAAAAAGCTAAAGGAAGTAAGTGTATCTTTTATAGACAACACTCAAGACAGTAGACAGGTCATAAAATGGTGTTAGCAGGCTAGAAAACATTGTTGCAGTTATATATCTGATTAGTAGCTAACGTGTCTCAGGATTTATTCCTAGGTACTAATTATTTCTGGTTTATTTACAATGGTTCATTCTCACAGATGTGAGAGTGTGATTTTCATTTTCATTTTCCTGATGATGCAGTGATTAGCATTTTCTCATGTGTCTTTTGGTCATCTGTATGCCTTTTGTGGAGAATTGCTTGTCTAAATCTTCTATTTTTTACTTTATTTACAATGGTTCATTCTCACAGATGTGAGAGTGTGATTTTCATTTTCATTTTCCTGATGATGCAGTGATTAGCATTTTCTCATGTGTCTTTTGGTCATCTGTATGCCTTTTGTGGAGAATTGCTTGTCTAAATCTTCTATTTTTTACTTTATTTTATTTAATTTTACTTTACTTTTGATAAGTTGTAGTTGTTCGTAGATCTTGAATATTACCCCTCTGTGAGATGTATGATGTGCAAATATTTTCTCCCATTTGCTAGGGTGTCTTTTTGAACAATTTTTTTTCCGCTTTGGAGAAGACTTTTAGTCTGAAGTAAACCCATTTCCTTGCTTTTGCTTTTGTTTCCCTTTCCTTAGCAATCAAGTTTCCAAATACATGATTGAGATCATTGTTGTTGACTGTTTTACCTGACTTTCCTTATACATATGTTATGGTCTTAGGTCTTACATACCAGTTTTTAACCTATTTTTGGTTAATTTTTGTGTACTGTGTGAGATTGTAATTTAGTTTTACTCTTTTACATGTGGCTGTATGTACTTTTATGTACTCTACATACTCTTAGCAACTTCTTCATAAATTAATTCATATAAATGTGGGTTTTTCTCTAGACTCTCAATTCTATCCTTTGATACATGTGTCATTTTCCCTTTGATATTATGTTGTTTGATCACTGTGGCTTTATAGCATAGTTTGAAGCCTGGGCATGTGATACCTCCATTCTTCCTCATCATCGTTAGGATTGATTTGTCTATTTGAGGTCTTTTGTGCTTCCATATAAATTTCAATAGTTTGTTCTATGTGGAAAATGCCATTGAAACTTTTGATGGGAGTTGAATTTGTATATTGCTTTGAGTAAGATGGTCATTTTTCTCAGTGTAAATTCTTCCAGTCAATGAAAAAAGACTATTTTTCTGTGTCTTTGTGTCATTTTCTATTTCTTTTAATAATTTGTCACTCTACTGTACTGATTTATTATCTCTAGTAGCTTTTTAGTGTAGTCTTTAGTGTATATGTAGCATATCTTTTATTACATATAACCATACCATCTGTAAATGAATAGTTTTACTTCTTTCCCAACTTGGATTCCTTTGATACCTTCTTGATTTATTGCTCCAAGACTCCCAATAGTATATTGAATAGTAGTGGTGAATGTTGACATCCATTTCTTATACCAGGTTTTTGTGGAAAACCTTACTTTTTTACCATTGATAATGTTAGCTGTGGGTTTGTCATATATAGCTTTTATTTTGTTCCTTCTATCCCCATTTTTGAGGGTTTGTAATAAATGAATGTCGGATCTCGTAAATACATCTCGTAAATACATCTGTTACTATGATCCTATGATTTTTATCTTTTGCTAATACGATGAATTACCATTAATTTTTTATATTGAACATACTTAAATTCCTGGAATAAATCACACTTGATGATGATGATGTGTGATTCTTTCAGATTCAATTCAGTTTACTGAGTTTTTGTTGAGAATTTTGCATTGATGTTCATCAGGAATAATGGTCTATAATTATCCTTTTCTTTTTGTGTGATGTTTTAACTTGCTTTTGGTATCAGAGTAATGCTAGCCAGAGAAAATGTGTTTGGAAGATCCTTCTTTCCTAATTTTTTGGAAGTATTTGACACAATATCTTAGTCAAAAGACCAAGAAGTGATTTTTTTTTAAAGTGTTTGAGAAAGACAGCTATTAATTCCTCTTTGAAAGTTTGGTAGAAAACACGAATAAAGCTGTCTTATCTTAATCTCTTTTGTTTTGGAAGATTTTTGTTTACTGTTTCAATTTTCTTACTTGTAATTGGTCTGTTAAGGTTTTCTATTTCTTCCTAACTCAGTTTTGGAAGATTTTATAACCAGGAAATTTTTCATCTTTTGTAAGCTATTCAGTATTAACATATTGATGGTTGCATTTGTCTCATGACCCACTGTGTTTCTGAGGTGCTTATTTTAGCTTCTCTTTGATTTCTGATTCTGTTTATTAGTTTCCCCCTTTTTTGGGTAAGCTTAGCTGGAGGTTTATCTATTGTTTATTTTTCAAAAGATCAGCCTTTGGTGTAATTGTTCTTTGGAACTTTTTGATTTCTATTTCATTTATTTCTAATTATTATTATTATCTTTCCTTCCACTGACTTTTAATTTTATTTTTGCTTTCTTTTCTAATTCCTTAAGGTGTAAGGCTAGATTATTTATTTGAGTTCTTTTCTTCTTTATTTTTTTTCTTATTTTTTAATGTTAGCCTGTATTGCCATATATTCCCTCTTAGCACTACTTTTGTTGCATCCAATAGATTCTGGTATTTTGTGACTTCAATTTCATTTGTCTTGTATATATGCATATATACATGTATATGTGTATATATATACACATATGTGTATATTTATATACATACATGTATATATAAAGTAAGATTTTCACACTCAAATTGGTGAAATGATGTCAACAGACTGACAATTTTTATATATATTAGATACATATAATATATACTTTATATATATTATATGTGATATAAATATGCATGTATATATAAAATTAAAGTATGAAAATCTTACTTTTTATCATTTTATACTAGCCTATCTATAATATGATTATCTTTAAAGATTTATCTACAACCATTTAGGCCCACAGTCTCATAGTTTTTGTTTTAGCCATCAACTATAACTTAGACTCAAAAAAGAAAGAAAGCTTATTGTGCTCATTTTTTCTGATATTCTTTATTTTTTTAATATTCCTTTTTAGGTGTCTTTGAGGATAGGTTTATAAGCTGCAAATGCTGTTAGGTTTTCATCATCTGAATATCTCTTGACTTCTCCCACATTCCTGCAGGAAATTTTTGCTGACAAGAGGCTTTTCTTTCAGCAGTTAAAAAAATGTTTGTCCAATATAAAATAAAATATAAAAATAAACAAAATGTATTAGAGAAAAAAATGTGTCTCTTCCTTCTGTATTCCATAGATGCTGATGCAAAGCCTATCATCTGATAGATTTAGATGGCGGTGTCACAGAGCACTCATATCAAATAGGCATAATCTAAAATTTCCCTATGTTTAAGATGCTAACTTCAATGAAATTAACTAATAATTATTCCGAATCTCAGAAATCTATCATGAAATGTAAAGGAGCATATAATGAAGACTTAGCCAGTGTTTTTTTTTTTATTATTAAAGTTTAAAGAAAAGTTAATATTTCTCTCAGTTTTATTAAAACCTAGGAAGATATAAGCAGTGAACCGAAAGTAACTTTTTGTGTCTTTGTTTTTAATTCAGTATAAAAAAAGAGATTTACGCCCATGCCTCTGTCTATCTCCACATCAGAAATGGGACCCAATTACACCACAATCAATGACAGCAACAACAACTGCCTAACTGATGACTTCAAGAAGAATTTTTATCCCATTGTGTACATGATAATATTTATCTGGGGAGTCCTGGGAAATGGCTTTTCCATATATGTTTTCCTGCAGCCTTATAAGAAGTCCACATCTGTGAATGTTTTCATGCTAAACCTGGCCATTTCAGATCTTCTGTTTATAAGTACCTTGCCCTTTAGGGCTGACTATTACCTTAGAGGCTCCAACTGGCTATTTGGGGACATAGCCTGCAGGATTATGTCTTATTCCTTATATGTCAACATGTACAGCAGCATTTATTTCCTGACAGTGTTAAGTGTTGTGCGTTTCCTGGCAACTGTTCACCCCTTCCGGCTCCTCCATATCACCAGCATCAGGAGTGCCTGGATTCTGTGTGGGATCATATGGATCCTTATGATGACTTCTTCAATAATGCTTCTGTACAATGGCTCTCAGTCAAATGGCAATACTACATCATGCTTGGAACTGAATCCCAGGACACTTGTTAAACTAAAGACTATGAACTATGTTGCCCTGGTGTTTGGCTTCCTGTTGCCATTCTGCACACTTAGTGTCTGTTACCTGCTCATCATTCGAGTCTTGTTAAAGGTAGAGGTCCCAGAATCAGGTATGCGGGTTTCTCACAAGAAGGCGCTAACCACCATCATCATTGCCTTGGTCATCTTCCTCCTGTGTTTCCTGCCTTATCACATCCTGAGAACCCTCCACCTGATTATGTGGAAAGAGCATTCGTGCATGGACAAGCTACATAAAGCTGTGGTCATCACACTGACCCTGGCAGCAGCCAACAGCTGCTTCAACCCTTTGCTTTATTACTTTGCTGGGGAGAATTTTAAGGACAGACTAAGGTCTGCATTCAGAAAGTGTCATCTACAGAAAATAAAGTGCAACTTTCCTATCTGTGTGGTTGAAAGAGAAGATACCAATGTGGGAAATTACTAAGTGAAATCTGTTATTGTATCCGTGTATCCACCTTCATTCATACATCATCTCCATAGGAGCCGGTTTTTTTGTACCATTCCAATGAATTCCAATACCATTCCAATGAAGGTCAATGTCAATACCTAATATCAATTGAACAATATTTTGTTATTAGGATCATCTTTAAATTTTCATATCAGCATGTATTTTCAGTTGTTGAGTCTAAGTGAAGAATGAAGAAGGGAAATAGCTCTAGTAGAAATCTCAAATTGAGAAAAAATACTAAGCTCTGCAAATGCTGCTTTTTATCAGATTCTGAACCAATTTTATGGCCTACCAGGCATTCTAAATTTCTAACTTTAAGATGGTTATCTTAAAATATAAAAATAAAAACTTTAAGATGGTTATCTTAAAGTTAGAAATTTAGAATGCCTGGTAGGAAATTACTGGAGAAAGCATATAAGAAAAGCATATAAGAAAAACATCTTAATATATGAAGAGAAAGGCTTGGTAAAGAAGAAGACTGCTTTCTAGGAAAGCAGAGTTAAAGTCTCAAATAAGAACAGTGAAAGAAAAAGAGGGTGATGTCTTGGGCAAGAGAAAGCTGGGAAGAAGTAGGGACTTCATTTTGCATTGAGGAAGGGACTCTAGCATACTGAAGCCTAGAAGATTCCCTTTGTCTCTTTTGTGGCAGGAGATTGGGAAGGACAGAAAAAGTTGGAGGAAGACATAGGGTAATACTTTAGGGAATGGAAAGATTGTGTATGGAAAAGGGGGAAACGAGAGTTACTTTACTTTTGAGACTTGGATCCAATGACTTCTTCCTGTTATTGCATTGGGATTAGAGCTAAAATTAATGAAGTGACTCTGAGCATTTGTTTATGTGCAAAGAGATTGTAGGTTAAGGGCAAGTTGCAAAGGTTGCTGGATTGAAATTCTGAAATTAGCAGAACATGAGTAGGGTGGCACTGCATTTCCTCTATGAGAGTGTACAAGAGCATGGGGTAGTGGGAGAAGTCCTTTCTGTGCCATGAACCAAAGCTAAAGATGCTGGTAACTATCACTATCATGACCACTGTCCTGTCAATAATGCATGCCCTCTCCATGTTGGACACACTGTGCCAGCACTTCACATTCATTAATATGACTTCACCCTCATAGCCAGTGTTTCCATTTTACAGGTGAGGAAGCTGAAGTTCAGAGAAATTAAGAAGCTTCTTCAAATTTACACAAATAGTTAGTTTTTATGATATCTGTGTGGGATGTTGACTAGAACCTGACCTTACCCATCAACCTGAGAACCTCCGGGAAGACTGATTGAAAGTCTAAATGAGTGTCCCCTTCTCTACCAAGCTCCTAGCCATCTGACAGGATTACTGAGTTTTTCACTGTGAAATTGTTGACTCCAGGCACTGAGGGTATTAGAGAGGGTATTTGAAGCCAAGAAGGGCCAAACTGGAAAATTTCATGTGAATGAGTCCCAGTGTGCTTCATTTGCTCAGAAATCAGGAACCAAGAAGATCTTTCTGTGAGGAAAATGTCCAATCAAGAAAAATGACTAACAGTTACTGATGAATTGGGATGTCCCCAAACAAATGCCAGTTATCTCATCTACTCCTTATCCCACAATACAGCTAATCCTTCCACTCAGAGCATTTAACCAAGCAGTTAGAACCTCCCTTTTAATTGGGATCAGTGGCTACTACATGTTGGAGGAAAAGGCTTGGACAGGACAAATGCCAGCAAATAAAAGGGTGAATAAATACATTATTAACATCTTAGCATTCTTTTATCACTCTTGTACATTTAACAAATAGTTATTAGAGGATATGCTCCTGTAACATAAAAGATTAAACCAAGACAAGAGGAAAAATATATCATTTAGGAAATAAGGGATTCAACACAGGAGAAAGATGAAGAGAATTCCCAGGATGTTGGTATGCAGCGGAGAAATAAGAAACTAACTGAATTTCACATTGAGGTATTTATACTTTTCTTGGACATAAACCTGTGGGATTTAAAAAGACTTTATTTGGAGTCAAATTATATGAAGTGTTTTTTTTAAGAGTATTTATTAGATATGAGATAGATATTAAATATGCATAGAAAAATAAATAAAAAGAGTATTACTACTAGATGATAAGGATAGAAAAACTGTTGTAGAAGAGAAGCATAAATGTAGTACACTACATGGCTCAATTGTGAGTAATATTTACATAGAGGACAATGTAAATAGCAAAACATTGATAAAACTTTTTTCAAAAAATGAGGGGAGAGGATGTGTATGTGGGAGGAAGGGGATAAGATCCCCATCTTACATTACAGAAAATGATTAATAGTAAAGACAAAAGAATGATCTAAAAAGTGTTATTTAGCAACACCTAAAATCCAAAAGAACAGTGAGAAGAATTGATAAGGACTGCATCTGGACAGAAGCTGGTATGGAAAATTAGGGAGGGAACTTTTCCTTTTGTGAACTATTTAACTGTTTAACTTTCAAATATGTATTGCTGGAGTGAAATAAAACTAACATTAAAGTTAAACTTAAAAATTCAAATTAATTTCTGAGTCTCTCTCTCTCTCTCTCTTTTTAATGAAGAAGTCTACCAGAAATGGAAATTGAATACCAGTAGGAAAAAGGCAGGAGATAGTTGGATTTTTTTATTTGATTACACACACACACACACACACATATATTCCCTTCCCCATTTTACTCCCCTCCCCCTTTTGTTCTATGCTTCAGTTATGTTGACAATTTAAATTTTATTTATGTTGACAGTTTTAAATTTTATTTGTCCTTTTGTTTGTTTTTGCTGTGTCCCACATATAGGAGAGATGCCTGGATTTGCATTTGATAGAAGTCTGCCAGTTCATTCACAGGATGAGAGTCCTCTTGAGGGCAGACATCTCTGGTGTCAAAGGTGATTTGCTTGTCAGGATATTTGTAGCTTCAAGTAATAAAAAAACAAGTGGCTTAAATAATCATTTTATCTTCTAACTGAAACAAATGAAGAGTTGGACTTCAGATTCTATTAAACTAGGATTAATGTGGGCCTTCCTCTCTGGATACTGGTTTGGTCCCATGGCTGAATCTTCTGGGGGGAAAAAAAACTGATTGCAAACAGCCTGGAGCTACATGCTTCTTTTTCCTGTCTTCAGAATAAGAATGGGTGTCTGCTGCCAATTCTAGGGCCAAGTCTTTGTGCTCACCATATGGGCAAAAACAAAGTAGTCAAACTCTAGTGGGTCCAAATATTGTTAGTTGGTGAGAGGTTCAATGGGACAAGATGAGTAGAGAGAGGGAGAAGATGAGTAGGGGAAAGAAGGATTTCAAGATACGGATTCAATTTTGAAATCACCCCCCACCCACCCAATATTCAGTCGAACAGGGAGGCCCTAAGCCAGGTAGGTGGTTAAGGTCCAAGAGCAGAGCCCACAGGAAAATAAATCCAAATCAACCTGCTAACAAAAAGCACAAGCAAGAGGTTGCACAAGGCACAAAGGGCTTGGAGAGAGGAGAACCAAAGCTCATTGTGATCTGCTCAAGCTGAATCCACCCGTGGCAGCTATAGTGCCCCAGAGCACAGGGTTATGGCATTTACTGAGGTGCTAACACTGGAAATAGAGCAGCAGGTAGAAGCCAGTTGAAGGGGGCCATGTGGGATCTGAGCAGAAGCAGGGGTTCCAATCACCCAAAAAGAGGACTAGTCAAGCTGAAGGTGGAGAAGGAGCTGAAGGTCTTCCCAGAATGCCTGCCATCTACATCTTTTATCTGCCCTCAAGCTCCACTCCACCTTTTGGTTAAGAGGTCAAGGCAAAACTCTCCAGCTCTTGTGGTTCTCTTGCAATTAAATCCTGTGGCTGTCTGCATTCAGGAGTTCACAAGGCTGGAGTGGTAAGACTAGCTACTCTGTTTTAACTTTGAGATCTTAGTGACTTGTTTTTCCTTTTTCCAAGATAAAATACTCATTTGGTGAAAAATGTTGTCCTTGAGAAAATTTTTAAAAGCTGTTTGCCAAAGTGAAAGCCAAGAGTATTTTGAGATTTTAGATCTAGTTCTTTTTGTTTAAGGTTAGCTACCCCTTGGGCAACTATATATATTGCTCAACTGAGAGAAAGTATTATGATACTGGAATTGTGCATTTTCAGTGGAGATCTAAAAAAGAATACGATTATTGTTTTTATTTTTTAAAAATGTTATTTTTAATTAGCAAACCAGCTTTTGGTTATTAGGTACAATACTCCTGCTAATACATACACACTGGTCTTTCAGTAGTAACTTTGTTAGCTCATAGATTTGAAATTGGGTAAGAAAACCAACAAAGCATGGTACTAAGCTAAACTTACAAACAAAAGCAGCTCATGCTTTAAACCCAGTCATTCCTTAGGTTTGTCTCAGCTCGGGTGAGCAGTAGCAGGACCATACTAACTTTAAGAAGGGGCAAAAACAGGTTTACTCATTAAAAATAAGCAAAAGTCACTGAGCGTACAAAAGACCCCTTTGATTATCTTACCAACCAGTTCAGTCTCTAGTCCAAAAAAAAGCACACGTGGCTCCTTCAGCCATGTGTGTCCACAAAATGGTGACTGGCCCACCTTCAAGCCAGATGAAGGAACCAAGTTGGCGTCATATCTCCTCCTTCCATAGCAGAAGGCTCAAATCTACCAAAGAAACTAAGATGGCGTCATTCATCCTCCTCCAAAAGACACAGCTCCAATGTTCTTTCAGCTTCAACTCTGAAGTGACCCAAAACCAGCAAGACTCACTCAATACAACAGCCTCAACCACTTCAGAGTCGCACAATGAACAGCAACAGAGTAAGTTCTTTTCAGGTCTCCAAACAATTCCCAAACCTAACAGTTTTAAAGTTAAAGCAAGTTTCCAAGTACCATGTTTCCAATTCAGCTTACAAAGGACACAAGTTTCTCCAACTTGCTTCCTCAGGCTCCTCACTAGCCTGGGCTAGGAATGGAAGTCCATAAATGGTAGCCACAGCTCTGAGGCCACTAGTCTCCGTGCTACTCCTCTGCTTTCTCTCCCTTCTTCTGTAGCTTTCTCTCTTTCTCCTCTTAAATCCCCTCTCTCTGTTCCTCTCACAAGAAGCCTTGGCTTCCCTTCTCCAAGTCTCCACCCACCAAGGCACAATGACTGCTATTCCCATATACCACCACCATGCTAGGGGCCCCCCAATTTCACCACAGCACTCTTATCAAATTGAAGGAACTCCAAAATTTGTATACTCTAAATGGAGTCTACTATTCTCTGCATAATGATAAGCATGTGCTTAATGTGTAAGACCTTCAATAGAAAGAAACGTTAATAAAATTAGTGTTTATAGAAAGAAGAGAGAAAATAATTTCCCAATGAAGCACCAAAAGCTACTTATCACCTCATGGGTAAACGCTCAGCCAAACAGCGTTGGCCCAAAGCTTGCCACATGTCTAAAGAAACTTCTGGTGGGAACCACAGGAAAGCAGATTCTTCTTCACATGTCTCTCTACTCCAAATGCCTCCTCCAAGTCTTCTCTCTAGGTTTCCCCTTTCCAGGCTTTTTAGCTTCCCCTTGCTGCTCAATTCCACCCTATATGAAGTGGGGCAAGGAACATGGAACCTCCAGTTATCAGATTATACAGTTACATGATCAGTTTCCAAAACTATTTCCCAACAATTTATACACCACTTTTTTTTTTGGTGGTTATAAGATAGAGAATTTGAAAGAATTTTGTCTTTTCCAATCAAGACTCTTAAGAGAAAATATAATTTTACTTGAAATCAGTTTCCAAAATATGAGCACTATCATTCAATTTAGTTGCATGAGTTATTTTACAGGTAACTCACTGTTTCTGTGTGAGATAATTGCTGGGCACATTGGAAATACAGAGATGAGTTAGAAGTGGTCTAGCAAAGAACCTAAAACATGCACATAATGCCAAGATCTAAGTCAGAAAGTGATGGTTGTTACAAAAGTGGTACAGATGAACCAACTGCAGAGAATAGGGAAAGAAGAATTCTAACCAAGCAGTAACTTCATGAAAAGTGAGCTATTTTGCTTAATCCTATAGGGAAGAAAAATCTACTTCCTCCTTCCCCCAAATTTGTCTTTCTGGTAAAAGTTCAGTTCTTGGGCAGCTGGGTAGAGAGAGCTTTAATACTAACATGTGTTCATCTAAGAATATCTCCAAAGAAGACCTAATCTCCCTGTATTTTCTTCTGAGGAAGGTAGAAGTTAGATCTGCATATGTTTGTCTACTATGTTTTCTCAGTAACCTCTCTAGTTGAACTCTTTCTACTTCTCATCCACCTTTCTTGTCATAAATTATTTAAGGTCACATAGACCAGCTACTCAGCATTGCTGGGTCTCTCTCATGTATGCAAGAAGTATATATGTAGTTATCAAACTTCCTTTTGGCTTTTCCCCCTTGTCAATCTGACGCTTATTTAATTATTTGCCAGTTGGAAGAATTCAAAGGGTTACAAATAATCCCCTTTGCACCTTGACAATCCTTACCAAAGCAATAGAATTTTCCCTTGCCCCCCTCACCCCCAAAGTGGTAGAGTTTAACAGGATGGGGAAAAGGAAAGGTATCTCAATTGAGGGACATGGATAAAATCCAAATAAAATCTATTCTTTTTGAAAGTTGTAAGCACTCTGATGCAGGTCCCTGGAGGAATAGTAGAGCACATAAAGGTTGTGAGGACAGGTTGGGAGAGATTATGGAGCGCTGTGAATGCCATGTTAAAGAAATGATTCAGGAGGCAATGGGGAACCATGGAAGATTTCTGAGGCGAATAATATAATAACTAGACCTATCACTGCATGAGGAACAATATAGGCTAGATCTTTAATATAATATAGATCCATGTCCTAAAGCTAGACAGAATTTATCCCTGATGATCTTCAATTCCATATGATTAACTGTATCTCCTCTCCTACATGATGTTAAGTACAAATTAATTACATTAGGTTTGCCTGCAGGAAATAGTGTAAATCTTTTAGCACAGGAGCCTCTCACTTTGAAAATCCAACTCTTTTCACCAGTCTTTGGATTGGTTCACTTTGACCACAATGGGATTTGTGCTTTTCAGTTTCAGGTAAATCAAATCCTTAGCTTTAAAAACAAATCTACTAAACAAATCTACATTTAGAAAATTCTTTTTGTGTATGTTTGTTGTCTGACCTGGCCATTAATGTTTTATAAAATGTTTCATTGAAGATATTTGTAGGTTCTGAGAAAAGAATATAAAAACATACTTTGCATACCCTGTATATTTTTATATCTTTAGATCAAAACCTTATAGATCATTGGAAGAAGTCAATTTATTTTTACCAGCAGTTCTCTGTTTCAAATTTGAATATACCTTGAGATTGCTTCTAAGTATCTGAGGTCTGTCTGAGGAGAAAATAAAATCTGAGAAAGAAGTATGCTTACAAAGGAAATAATGTTTTTATGGGGAGTCAGATGATTTGAGTACTTTCTTTAGCTCTGACACTGTCCAGTTATGTAACTATTGGCAAAGAGCTTAACTCTCTTGGTCTTAGTTTTCTCATCTACAAACTTGGAAAGGACAATACCCCATCCTGCAAAACAGTCATGAAGATAAAAGAAAATATAAAAAATTCATGTCAAATCCTTTTGAAATCTATAAAACTCTACAAAATGTAAATTGTCACATACTACTAGATATTTTATAGAGTTTTTATTAATCAAATTACATTTTTAAAAACCTTTGAGGAATCTGTCACACAAATGAAATCATCAGTGGATCTAAAAGCAAATAATTATTTCACAATGAGTCAGTCCCTCATTTGTTTTTTGCACTTGAATTTTGCTATTTTGAGTGTTCTGAAAATAAGGCATATTCTTGTTCCTATTGAAAAGAAAGCAATGATTATGCTGAGCATAATGCAGCTCTGGACAGAAGGGAATGTAGAAATCAACTTTGCCAGGTGATGATGACAAGGAAGCATCCTGGATCTCATCCAGATGGCTCCTAAGGGCCTCTAGCAACAAGTGCTTTTAACCCTCTTTGCGCAAGAAGTGATGTAATGGAAATCAAATTCATTATGACTCAAAACAACTCTGGGTCACCTTAGCCCCTTCAATGCAGACTTCTATAAACAGCTTCTTACATAAACATAATTGGTGACTTCCAGAAATATGGGAATGAAGCCATCACTTCAAAAAGCTAAATACTATCAGAACGAGGTGCTAGATATCCAGGCTTGTTTGAACTCAATCCTCACTATGTGTTCTTCAGGGATGGTTGAATTGCTTAAACTTAAATCGCAGGTTAAAATTTTTATTTTGTGTTGGTTTATTTTCATTTGCCATACATCAGTCAGAAAAAGACTACCACAGATGTGCGTGGGTGCACATACCACACCACACGTGGTTCCAAGAAATGGTAGTGGTGCCAGGAGCCCAAGCCTCCAGCCCTAAGTGCTCAGACAGGCCAGAATCTCTCAGACCCTAGAGTTTCTCATTTGTGGTATTGGACATATTAAATCTACCTTATCTTGTGAAGATTGAATAAGCTATCATGTAGAAACAAGCAGCAAAGTACTAGGGACAAAGTATTCTTCTTATTTTTATAGAGGAAAACTGTTGGACAGAAGTTTTCTCTTTTAGGGTCTCTGACTGGGTCTGAAAAGTAAACTGACAAAGACAGATTTGGTATAAGAGTTTATCAACTCTGTCCCTGCTGGGTTTTTGGAACAAAAGCTTCTACAATCTCAGCATTTACTGCTTCTAGGGAGTGACTTTTGCTAGAGTCCAGCACAGCTGAGTTTATGCTAATAGGGTGATGTAGTATGAGGTTCTTTGGTAACATAGCCAAGCTAGTCACCAGTCGTTGAATTTTAGTCCAACCCACTAGCAGAGAGGGGCTACAAATGAGTTCTATAAAAACTCTTGAATAACAAGAGTTTATGAGTTTCTGGGTTGGGGAACACACCCACCTGCTGGAAATATGGGATACCCCAATTCATGGGGTAAAATCTCCTGGACTTAGGTGCTTTCTGTACCTTACTTATGTACCTTCATCTGACTGTCTTTGTATTCTTCATATATTTTATTTAAAAAAAAGTTAAACATAAATAAATATTTCTCTGAGTGAGTTGCTCTAGTAAGTCAGTCAAAGTCAAGGAGGGCCATGGGAGCCTTCACTTGATAGCCAAGTCAGTCAGAAGCACAGCAAACACCCATGACCTGGCATAGATTTCTAATGTGGGTCAGGGGTGATCCCTTCTATGATTGATGCCTTGACCTGTGGGATTTGATGATTTGATGTAGTCTCCAGGTAGACAATATCAGAAAATTAGTTGCTTGGTGGTTGGGAAAACATACATTAGCCTAGATTACAAGGTGAGAAAGTGACAAATTTATTTAACAGAAGTTTTACACCACACAAAAACATTTGAAAGGATATGAAGATCAGAAAAAATGGACCTAAATATTTTTATGGTAGACCTCATGAAGAATGGGCTGTCTTGTAGAAATATGGAAATTAAAGAGTATGAGGTAAGTGTAGTGGGCTGGGGAAGATTTAATCTCCAGCAATAAGAACATTCTTTCCTCTGGATAAAGGAAGGGCTTCCTTCACACCAAGTTTTATGACCTGTCAGGGGAAAGGGATCAAGAGAAGGTCAAAATAGCACTCATTCTACTTCTTCCAGACTTGCTCAGTCCAAAATATTCTCTGTGTCATGTGCCATATTTTGAGTTAAAATGTCCTGAACTTTGTCAAACTACAGTCAGAAAATGTAAATTATTCCACTATATATGTGTTGCACTATAAGAATGCAAATTATTCTACTATAAGAATGCAATTATTCCACTTTAAGAAAGCAAAATTATTCCACTATAAGAATGCAAAAATAGTAATGACAGAGGTAACCCAAACTATCCCCAGGCCAACTCGTGTGTGTATGCAAGTCTGTGTGTATATGTGAATCTGTCAATGTATCTGTGAGGTCATTTTTAAATCAAAAGGGAAATAACATGGAGGTTATAGTCTTGTGGTTTCTCTGAATTATTCTGAGTTAAATACCACCTTCCCTTCTCTATAAACCAACTTGGAAGCAGTCACTTTCCAGGAACTTTAATCTTAGCCCATTTATACTCCCCAGAAGGGAAGATTGAGCCTACATAGGCAGGACTGTTGAGAAAGCTGTTTCACTTTTATAGCTCTCTGCAGTTGGCCAGTGCATGCTCCTGTGTAACCATATAAAGTCAACTGTTTTAATCATCTACTAAGCAGAGGTCAGGGTCAAAGAAACACACCCTGGCAATCAAAGAGTATTAAAGCAACTACACTTTTTTTACACCTTTCAAGAAAATGCCTAAATTATTTTCTTAATAAACTGCAAAAAATTTTCTCCATAAATAGTGTCAAAATTTTTGCACAATATATTAAATGAATAACAGTTCTTTGAAATGAAATAATCAACAATCTCTAAATAGTCCCAAAATACTTACATAACCAATAAATCAAATATATAGATTTAGTTCAAAGATTTAATTTGCTTTAAATAAACATTACCAACCATACCCAATGCTTCTAACATTTAATAAAGTTCACAAAGTAGTCTTTTTATACTTGGATATGATTACAAAAATCAGAATATTTACTTTTAACATCATAAATGTTAATATTTTGTTCTCCCACTACCATAGTCCCTTGTGCTCTCCCTGCTCCTGTTTTGACCCCCTCCCTGCTTCCTCCTAATCCTCTGCTTTGTGCCTCAGATCTATTGTCAACTTGCCAGTTTTGTCTTTTTCTATGGTTTTTCCTGACACTTTAGCAACTATATTGTCAATTGAATTTTATATTTTGAACTTCACCAAAAGCACTGGTATTATCCCCATTTTGCAGATGAGAAAACAGAGGCAGAAACAATTGAAGGCATCTTGGATATCAAATCATACCCCCTTCAGCCCTCCTCCAAACCAAGTTGCCCTCCCAGGAAGTGAAAGGACCTCCCATCCCCATCCCAACTATGCCCCAAGAAGAAGGCAAGCTCTGAGCAGACCCCCTGGGGTGAGTGGTTCAATCAGAAATGGGACACACAAGTGACTCCTTGCTAAGTAGTCTGCTCTGCTGCCAGATCAAAGCATCACAGGCCAGGTGGTGTGACCACAGATATCTGCTTCTTCATGGATTAGAAGGCAAGATTAGAAGGCAAGGTCACGCAAAGTGCGAAGTTGGTTTCCGGAGAGACCTTCCTCCCTGACTCACATGCCTTTTCTCTGTATGAGCTCACAGAGCAAGAGCTTTCTGGGACCTCTCTTCTTACAAGAACTCCAGTCCTCCTGGGTCCCTACTCCACCCTTGTGACCTTAATTACCTCCCTCATTGTCCTGTCTCCAACCACAGGCATCTTAATGGGAGTTAGGTCTCCAGTATATGAGTGGGTATATGGGGACACTTTAGTCCATAGGACTGCAACACATTTGAGGCACAGTTCCTGAGGGCATTGGCCTCCCTGCCCTGTTTTTGATGACAGATTTCACTCTCCTGTTGGAGTTATGTAGACTCAACTTGGGGTATACCTCTGCAAAGAATAATAGATGCATTTGGAAACTTTATTCTTTGTATTCTGGATCTCATGCATAAATTTTGCTCAGCAGGTTTGCAATTCTGAAGTGAAAACAAATGTTAAGAGTCCAAGCTATTTATTTTTGCCAGTCTTGAAAACTAGACTCTCTTACAACTCTTCTAAGAGACAGTGTGGTGCCATGTAGAGAGCTCAATGCCTGGAACTAAAAGTCTTGGATTCAAAGACTTAGAATGGTTAGAATGCTTAGAATGGTTCCTTTGGCTCCACATGATGGGGACCATGGCCTCTACACCCTATCACTCCTCTGCCATCCTTCTCCCTCAGTCATACTGGCTTTCTGCTTCTATTAATATCAACAAGTATGCTCTCACCAAAGGGACTTTGCAAAGACTGTTTTCTCTGCCAGAATTCTCTCCCTCAGATATGTTTACTTCACTTAGTCTCCTTAACTTCACCTTTCTTTTTCTATGATTTGTCCCTTTCTTACTCAGTTCCAGCCCTCAAAGGCAGCCGGTATGCCCTTGACCTCACCAGGCCCTGGCATCTCAGGCAGACCCCAAGGTGCCATCACTTAACAGCTACCTGGGCCAATGCCAGCTGGGCCAGGTTTCAGTTTTCAGCAGACAGTGGGAGGTTGGGCAGCTGTGAGGACATGAGAGACTCCTGAAAGACCAACTTCCCTGAATGATGATTTTTCTCATGTAATGGTATGAAGGAAGATACGGGTGAGGAAAACAGCAGCTCATAGCAGCTAATGGCTTAAAGACTGGGAACCAAATAGGAAATGGTAATGTAGACTTGAAGAAAAAAGCACAAAGCAAAACTCTGTTTAGTTCCTATCTGGACAAGGTAAAAGAGAGGAGACTGAATGAGACCAAATAGTGCAGAAAGAAATGGAAAGCTCCTTAAGGTAAAGCCTGCCCCCTGCCTTGGGTCCAAGCCTACCACAGTTTCTGGAGTATGGCAGGCACACTATCAGTTTGTAGCCTACTAAAAGATGTTTGTGAAAAGCTCATTGCAAGGATGTGGTGGGCAAGGGAGGGTGAGATATAACAAAGGCGGATAAGAAAAACAGCAAGTAAGCCCCACCTTAAATGATGCAGCTTCTTATAAGAAGCATGGAGGACAGGCTTGGCAGCCATTGAGCCACAACTCCGGCCCAGTGTGACACATTATGGGAGCCTGGGCTTGTGACTTAATTTCTTTGTGCTGTATTTTTCTCATTTGATAAAATGGACACAACTGCTACTTTGTGGAATGCATTTTAATTATATACAAGACAACACACATGACCGTGGCACAGGAAGGGTGTTCTGGTGCATTGGGAGAGGGAAAGAAGGTCCTAACCTGAAAGGTGGGACTGGACAGGGAGAGAGCAGAGATAGGAGAGAGGATTCAGGCTGAGTGGACAGACAGAAGCAGCGAAGACAAGAGGATTACAAAGAGGTCTGAGTGAGTTTACAGGATCAAGGAGAGGAAGTCTGAGAAAAAGATGGCTGGAAGGGAGCAGCCTAGGAGGAGGAGGAGGCAAGAAAGAACAGGAATCTAGTCATCTAAGTGACAGATCTCAAGAGAGGCCCAGGACACAGCCCATCTGCACGTGGGTGGGGTTAGTAGGTGACTGTGGAAGGCCTCCTGCCCACCTGGGCAGATGCAGGGTGATCCAGGCCCATGGAAGTGGCACACATCTCAGCAGGAGGCAAACGTTGTTAAGACAGGATTCATCAGACAAAAGCTTGGACTCCTGCTGGGGAGAAGATGGGAACACAGTAAATGCATCTCATCATCAAAAGCAGAAAGGAAATAAAACATTTTTGAAATCATTGAAAGGTAGATTTTATGTTAATTTAAAATAGAATGCTTGTTTAACAAACTGCTCTCAGAGTGACTTCCTGATTTTGTATGTTCAGGATAGACATCGCTTTGAGGTATAGTGGAAGACCATGAACTCAGGCTTTTTCCAACTGTGCGATGTCAGATTTTCATTTCACTGGTCTCTCAATTTCTTTTCAGGTCCCTTGCATGGCGAGAAAAGCCTCTCGTAGCCCTTATGTCAGATACTTTCCCAAAGGACCAAGTTACCTCTTAGAGCATCTTGTACTAGAGGCTCCAAATACTATCCAGAACTGGGATGAGTACATGCAGGAGAATAATGTAATCACTATCTCTTCTTGAGTGCTTAGAACAAAGCTATTTGTTTTGAACACCAGGCTACTGAAAATGTGTAACAGAGGAACCAGAGGATCCCAAAATGCTGAAAGTTGTACATTCTAAAGGGGGATCCAATCAACCACAAGCAAAAAAGCTAAGGAATTTTTTAGACTTCCAGTGTGAACAATTTTTAATAGAATTCATGTGCAAAGAGAGATTTCAAATAATAGTTTCCAATAAAACTCAAAATTACCCATCCCTGTAAGCAAATGCCCAGCTAAACTGGTTCTGCCTGCAGTGGAATAGGCGAAACCCAAAGGCTTCCCACAAGTCTAAGACACAAGAGTGGGGTGTGGTGGGCTGTTCAGGAGAGCTGGGAAAGAGATCCACCATTCAAAGTGTACTTCCCTGTCCACCATGAGGTTAAAATAATGGTTATCATTTTCTCTGCCATGGACCAGGAGATCCTCTCCACATGTCTCTCACCCACCTAGCTCTTCCAAGTATTTCTACATGTCTCTCCTCCACCCATCTCTCTCCTCCCTCCTTTGTTCCACCTCTAGTACATATTTACCTCACTCATTCCCAAGTGATCCCATTCAAGAAGTTTGGTTAATGGCCTGCTGGAATTTGAAGTCAAAAGTGACTGCATGTAAATGTGGTAAGGAAAAGGTCCCATTCACTGTACTGTGATGCTCTTTCCACTTTCACAGATGCAGATGTATCTGTGGTCATGGTATTTGCATTTTCACTCCCTTCCTTCAGAATACAGTGTAAGATTTTTTAGATGCTACGTGATGCATGATGTCACAACAGTTTGAAGATATGTGAGAGCTAGATATTAAAGAGATTTTCAAATATGGAAAATTCTGTCACTTATTTTTATTTTGAAAATGTAGCTATTTTAATAAAAATGGCTCAAATTAGCACATGCTAGGCTTATAACTGCTAATGTTTTCTAACAAAACAATTAAAAATGAGAAATTTAAGGGTAAATTTGAGTTTTTAATGTGGTAAATATAGACAGGACTCACAAAAACAAAAGCTCTCTGAATCTTCAACAATTTTTAGAATGTAAGTGAGCTGTAAACTAGAATGACTATAAACTTCAGAAGATAATATGTTACCTTTCTCAGACATTTGCTTCAATCTTCAGGATAGAGCTGAAAGAGTAAGCCTTTAATCTTTGGAAGACAAAAGGAGGCTCAGAGGAAACCCACGTCTTAATAAGATGCAGAGCTGGGATTGGACATGCTCACTTTTGCTGCTTTCTACTTTTCTCTACTGCCTCTTGACATACATTATGGTGAAAGGAAGCATTATGTAAGAGGAAGAAAACCACAACAATGAGTTTATTTTGCAATTGAAAATACTCTCCAAAGCTCTTTGGAAATTATTCTCTGTGTTACTTTGCCTCAAGGGAAGGAAACCAATTTAGTTCAAAAAGATATTTCACCATGGCTGCCTTCACCCTGCCTGCTCTGGGCTTTGCTGGTCTGTGCTAGACAGGGTCCCCACTGGTAGACCAGAGTCCACCATGTCTGCACAGCACCCTCTGCTGGCCATTCTCTACTCTAGCACGGCTTGGTCAGTTCTGGTGGCCCTAGCCATCATTTCTCTTTTTTGGGATAGCCCATAGGCCCACTAGTGCCTTACAAGGCTTAGGAATTCCCACTGGCCAACAGTCTTTTATATGAGAATACAAGTCTCCACTTGTACTTCACCTGATTTGTAGGTTCACTTTCCCACATATTCTTTACATTCAGAGTTCAGAATATACAAATAAGTGCCTATCTCTACCTTTATGACTTGGGTGAAGGAAGACTTGGGTGGGTTTTGAAATCATAAAATCTAGGTTTGAATTCAGATCCTTCAGTCTGTTATTCAGGAATTTACTTAACATTTTTGAGTACCATTCTTCAAAGAAATAAACAAACAATACTAAAGTTCATATGGAATCCCAAAATACCCCCTAATAGCCAAAGTAATCTAGACAAAAAAACAGGAAGAACAGTGATATCATACTCCCAGACTCCAGCGATAGTGTCATGCTCTTTTAACCATAAACCATGTACTAAACACAGGCACATATAACAATGGAATAGAATTGACAATCTAGAAACAAACCAACATTTATATGGACAATTAATCTACCACAAAGGCCCCAAGAACATATGCTAAGGAAAGGAGTTTCTTTAATAAATGATGCTGAAAAATTGCATACCACATGTGAAAAATGAAATTAGACCACAGTATCATATCATGCACAAAAATTAAGTCAAGTGAATGAAAGACTGGGATATAAAACCTGAAATCATAAGATACATAGAAGACAGTACAGGCACAACACTCCACAATGTTGGCTTCAGTGTCACCTTTGTGGATTCATTTCCAATAGGAAGAGAAACAAAAGAAAATATAAACACCTGGGATTACATCAAATTAAAAAAACAACCTGCACAGTGAAAGAAATTATCACTAAACAAAAAGACATCCTACTGAATGGAAGAATATAGTTGAACACTATATATCTGACAAGGGACGGATATCCAAGATCTACAAAGAGCTCATGTAGCTCAACAAAAAGAAAACAACTAACCAACATAAAATTGGCTGGAAGAGCTAAATTGACATTTCTTCAAAGAAGACATACAGATGAACAACAGGTACATGTAAAATGATCATCATCACTTATCATTAGGGAAATTCAAATCAAAACCACAATTGAAACAGGGTATAATGAAGACTTTCTGACTTTAACTGTTTACCCCTATCTGCCTGCTTTTTTCTACAAAGCAGGTTACACACTCCTCATTAGCATTTTCACTGATCACCTTTACCATTGATGTGCAAAAGCCAGCCAACTGCTCTCTGCTTTCAGCTCCAAGAACTGCAGAAAAGAAAAACTTTAAAACACAGTTTAAACTTTCCACTCGTGGGTTCTTACCACCATCCCCAGCCTTCTCAACCAAAATACCAAACCAATGTAAGACTATCAGTGCAGTGCAGACTAATTTATTTCTAACAAAGTGATTTCTAATTATCCTATAATTACAAAAGAAACATGTAAGACTCAGAATACTTCAACATTGACCAAATCCTTTCTCAGTATTGTCCAAAGTCCTTTCCCAGATTGCCCCCAAATCCTCAGTCTCTCAGTCCCGATCATCTCACCAATGCCCAGACAGAGTCCATCTCCAGACACTTGAAGACATGTTCCTTTGACTGCTCCTCGTTGTCTTCCACGCTGTCTTCTTCTTGTCACCTTCAGGTAGCAGGAACTCCATGGTGCTGAACCAGCAAAGTTCACTTTCTTCTCAGGCCTAACTTTTGCACGGCCTCTTCAGACACAAACCAAACTCAGCAAAACAAACTCCAACATGGAGTTCAAATCTGCAAACTCCTTAACTGCATTCAGCACACATGCTGCCAGTCTGGGCCAGCCAAGGGTTGCAGGTCCTCGGTGGCCACATGGCCAAGCTCACATGGCTCACATCTTTACAAGATGGCCGATTCCCATCTCTCCTCCATTCAATCTCTCTCTCTATCCAGTCTCCATATTCCAATCTGAATCCAATCCAATCGAATCCTGAATCCAATCAAATCAAATCCTTCTCTTTGTTTGCACACCTTTATATACCCTGATTTCCCGCCTTCCAGGAAATCTGTTTCACCTTGACTATTTCACTTCTTTCTTCCCCCTGCATCCCCCTGAAGGGAAATTCCAGCACTTCACACCTGTATGAATAGTTCATATCAAAAAGCACAGAAACAATAAGTATTGGCTAGGATGTAGGGGGAAAGGAACCCTCTCACACCAATAGGTGGGGTTGTAGATTAGTTGAGGACATATAGAAAAGAGGGTGGAAGTTTCTGAAAAGAAATGAATCTGCTGTATGAGCCAGCAATTTCACTCCTAGGTATCAACCAAAAATACTAATTAAGAGAAGCCTGAACTGCTATGCTCATTACAGCACTATATACAATAGCTATGGAAATAGCCTAAGTGCCCAAATACGGATGAATTTATCAGGAAAACATGGCATATATACCTAATGGAATATTACTCAGCTATCACAAATGATATACTCTACATCTGCAGCATCATGGAAGGAGCTGGAAAGGACTTTGCTAAGTGAAATAGAGCAGAGGGAAAAGACCAGATGTTGTCACTAGTGCATAGAATATTAAAAATTCAAGCAAAAGGTCAAATAAAGCCAAACTAACAACAAACACTAAAAATTGCCTCTAGAACTGAGACTACTAGACTGGGAAGGAGAGGGGGGAAGGCAAGAAGAAAGTGGGGAGGGGGTACTATGGTGGTGGACTATGGGAGTTTTGATTGTGTGTGTGGTGTGATAACAGTACTGGAATGAGAAGATCCTATTCTTCTAAAACACAAACAATTAAGTAAACCAAAGTTGCCTCAGTAGAAAGAATGAAATGTTGATAATTACCTGCATTATTGTGAGCCCAGAGTGTAGTGTGAAGAAGTACTTGGCACAGAGCAAAACAGCACTGCTTTCCAGGTCCCCACTTCTGCCCTGGACTGCAGGAGGTGCTGTCACACTGCAGAAAGAAGTCAGTCGTGGCAACTGACCCCAGGCTGCATGAACGACACCTCAGCTCTATTTCTTCCCGTCTTTTGTCAAGGGATTAAAGCTAGCATTGTGCAGCTCTAAAGACGGAAAATTGAAATAAATTAAGATCTTCATTTGAGTTGATGTGGTTGAATGTGGAGTTTACCGATTTTTTTGAAAATATTGCTCTGATTTTCCCTTAACATCTTGAAAAATTGTATATATTTTAAAAGAATATTTGGTTCAGAAAAAGTTGAGCAGAAGGGAGAGATTTTCCCTCCATTCCCTGCACCAGATGGCATGCCCCCCCCCCCCACTTGCCACACTCTCCACCACAGCGGCAAGTTTCTTAGAAGCCATGAAGCTTCTTAGAAGCCATGAAGGTCTGGCTGCCAGACCTCACAACAGGAAAAGTAGCAACAGCATCTCCTTACACACAGTTTTCAAAAGTGCTTTGTCTCTGTGGAGCCAATTCCTGATATTATTTGTCTGGGGGATCTTGCAAATGGCTTTCTCATTATTTGCTTTCTGTTTGTCTCAGAGGAAGCCCACCTGTGTGAACACTTCCTGCCACCCCTGGCCATTGCAGAGCTCTTTGTCAGACTGTACTGCCAATAGGGCTGATTCTGACCTCAGGGCTCCTTCTGGGTGTTCTATGACCCAGCTTTTGGGGGTAAAGTCTTATTTTTGTGTGTCAATGTGTTTTTATTATCAGATTGGCCTGAGGGTAGTGCTAGAAAGTGCTTCAAAACAAAAGCACAAGCCAAATGCTGAATTTATATGCTGCATAAATAGACTTAAGTGCTCATTTAACATTTTTATATGTATCTACAGAGTTTCTATTTAAATGTATGCTCTTAATAGGGATATAGGATGAAGGCACAATTTCTTTACAGCCAGAGCAAGATTTACCATCACTGCTCTGTAGACTTTCATCTATATTCTGATCAATAATGTCATCACCATAGACACTACTATTTCTGTACTCACAACTGCATATTCACATAGACTTTTCCACAGCACAAAGTACTTTCACATAATTTCTTTTAATCCTCAGAACAGTCTGGTTTTAACATGAGGAACTTAAGGTAAGGGGGTAAGTGTTGTGCCCACACTGGTAGAGCTACCAAATGGCAGTAGACACATCAAGCAATGTTTACTGGTACTTCTGTATGGTTACACCTTCAGGGAACTCAAATATTTTCATAAAGTTATGATGGTCATAAACAGAATGATCATCCTTGGTTGGGCAATGCATACAAGGCACAACAGAGGGCACTTTTCATGTAATCTTTCTGTTCACCCTTAGTAACAAATTGTCTAAGCCTCACTTGATCATGAGGAACATGAGCCTCAGAGAGGTGACCCAGCAAGCTCAAGGTCATACACCTCAAGGTCCCATATAGTTGAGTCAAGTTTGAGCTCAGTTCTATCTGACCGTAAAGCTTAGAACTTTTCCATTGGCTGCTACCTAATTCCTTTTTAGTGCAAATTTAGAGTAAAATCACTACCTTCATTTCACTACTTACAATTTGCTCCATATTTAATGGAATGGAAGGACTGGAAATGAATCCAAGTCACAGGAAATCCATGGGAAGGCGAGTCTGAAACATTGGGAAGCCCTCTTTGTGACTGTGAAAGTCACACCCAGAGCTGGCGAGCCCAAGGCTGCTGCTGGCACACCTGCTACTCCAGAGAAATGAACAGGCTCCACCAGCAAACACTGCATCTACAGTACAGCAAAGGAAGAGTAAGATCAGTGTGAACTTGAGAACTACCTTACCCTTTTGGGGACTCTGAATCCTTTTTTGGCAAATGAGGATTAAATTGAGAAAAGGGTAGGGGTTGCAAAGCAAAAAAAGAGGAGATATTTTTAAAAAAATTTTTTTAATATATATTTCACATCATTTCAGTCCTTGGGGGTCACCCACCACCTCCCCTCCCCGCCTACTCCAGCTGGTCCCTACTCTTCCCTTGTGTACTTTCATTAGGTTGACCATATATTAGTGAAACCATTTGGTTTCTGTTCCTTTCTATCTGGCTCGTTTCTGCTAGAATGATTTCTTCTAGGTACATCCAGGTTTCCATAAATTCATCAAATTTGTCATTTTTAATTGAGCTATTCTTTTTTTATGTTTCACATTAACTTTTTTTTTATTCATTTTACTGATTTGTCTATTCTTATGTGTTTTTTTCTATCATGGTTCTCTTTAGTCTCCCCTGAGTAACACACTGAGGACAGCGGGATGTGCACGCCATTGGAGGCTTTCCAAGGTGCCTGCTGAGAGACTAGCCAGTTACATCAGTCCACCTGCCACTTCCTTCAGAAGTCTCCAAACCTCTTCACCAAGCAGCAAAGGATTGTTGTGTTTTTGTGCTAAGTTACAGGAACAGCTCTTACTTTAGAGATCCCAGAGGCATGTAAAAGGAAGCCTGCATGCCGCTACAGATTTTCAGAAACTGAGTTACAGGAGGTTGTGCACTGGAAGCTTTAAGATGGATGAAGTCCAACACCGTAGTTTCCTAGCTATGATATCAGCCTCTTGGTATCCCCATTTGAAGCCTCAGTGTGACTATTTGTGTAATGAAGTTTCGGCTTTGGGGACTCCTATAAGGACTACATATAATGTTAATGATGCTATAGAAAGTGCCTGGTTCATAGTAGGTGCTCAGTTGATCTTAGGTCTCTAGGATCCCTCTTCATGATCTCCTACCCATGTTTAGAGCTATGAATTTGTAACAGACATTGGCAAAGTGCATTGCATGGGAAGATTCTGTGAGGGCTTCTCCCTGGGCTCTGTTCACTCTGGAAGACATCCACCCAGGTGTGCTCTTCAACCTGAAAGTTGTCAAGATAGCAAAGAAATTTGCAGAAGACAGGACCTTGTGTGTGCACTGATGAGAACAATATCTGGACAGAACTGTGTGGTGACCCAACTGGATACTGGCATAGAACTCCTGTTTCTCTTCTCTTAGAAGCAGGGATTGGTTGGCATGATGAGGGCCATACAGACACCCACCCTGTGATACCTGCCACATACACATGCCACATCTTATATCTTGGATTTTCTTACATTTCCTCTGCTGGAATGTCCACTTCCTACTGATTTTTTAGCTTTTGCTTATGCATTTGCTGAAAGCATAATTTTGTCTTGCATCTTTATTGAATAGATTTCTGCAAAAGACTTTGCTTCCCTCATCTACATGCAGTGAACACCAGTTGCTCTTCTCTTTCTGCATGGATAGGGGGCCCTGTTGGCCAAATTGCAACTCTTTCCAAGAAACATTGTCTCAGTAATGCCCAGAAGGCAGCAGCTTATCAATGAGTATTAATCACTTCATCTCACTTTTCTATGATTTCATTGCGATTTGTCACTTTGTATTCAAAGTTAAGAAAGAATGAGGAATGATAAGCCAATTTTCCTCTACCTAATGTCTATTATTAAGGTTCATATGTGAGCCAGAGACATTTCCTGAGCTCTGAATACTTTCAGTGGATTGTGCAAAGTAAACTGGTGAACATGTACATGTATGGTATTGTCTCTGCTCTCAGAGAACATAATACAAAGTGCTGAACACAGACATAATATGCCAAAGTGGACAAAACAAATCTACCCAGTGTTTGCAGCATGACAAATGAGAGGCAAATAAATGCATATGTGGGTTCAGAGAAGGTGTCTGGAAATTAAGAATTAAGTGAAAGGTATGCAAAGATATATAGGAATGGAAAAAAATAGAAAAGTCACTATAGGAAAACATTCATGGCAGAAGAAATAGTTTGAGCAAAGGCACCAACCTGGGAATTTGCCAGTGTGTTTAGGATACTGAGAGTTCACCAGCCTACTCAATTCTTTTAGAAAAACAGTGGGGATGAAGTTTGTAAAATAAATCAGCATCAATAAAAGGAAGATTGAATTCTAAATTAAGAAGTTTGAACTTGTTCCTTTAGAGAGTGAAGGCACTGAAACTTTTGAGCAATGTTATTTTCAGAGTGAATTTGAGAAATGTTACATTGGCAGTGGTGTCATTAAGGAACAAAAGTCACCCAAGGTAGGAGAATAGTTTGAAGACTACTGCAAAGAGCTGAATGAAATCATAAGAATCTGAGTTAGGGTGTCTACAAAAAGAAGGAAAAATAAGGGACAAGTTAAACAAACTAGAGAGCAAGCAGATGGTAGACTCCAAGACTACTGAAGGAGCAACAGTATTGTAAATTGCAGGTAGAAAATCTGGAGCTTATTTGCAGGACAATGCATTATCTTCTTAAACAAGTTGAAAGCCCAGAGACAACCTACAAGTGAAAGGTCTAAAAGACCAAATCATTGTCAGAGAGTTGAAACAGTAATTGAGATGAATTTGAGCTGCAAACATCACTTGGGCAATATTTCTTTCAAGGAGGTGCTCACGTTAACAATTTTCTTCCAGGACTTATGTGCCTATGCGAGATTGCAGACAGGGAAGACCGAAGAGATCGAATGATATTAAAGTCATGAAGTTAGTATTAGTATGATCCATAAACGTTCAGATCTTACTAATTTTGTGTGTGTATGGTTGTAGATAGTTCTACACAATTTTATCACCAACTATGCAATGACTTCATCACCACAAAGATCTCTCATGCTATCGCTTTGTAGGTAGGTCTACTTGCCCCCTTGTGTGACTCCTTCATTCCTGGCCACCATTAATCTGTTCTCCATTTCTATAATTTTGTCACTTAAATAATATGATATAAGTAGAATCACAGTTAATAATCTCTTGAATCAGCTCTTTTTGCATTCAACACAATTTCCTTGAAATTCATTCAAACTGTTGCATGAGTACATAAGTACATCATTTATTTATTTCATTGCTGAGTAGTAATCCATGGTATGGATGTGTAACCAGTTTTTTAACCATTCACTCACTAAAGGATATATGACTTTCCCCCAATTTTACCTATTACAAATAGTTCCTATGAACTTTTTGCATGTGGACATAATTTTTCATTTCTTGAAATACATTCCCAAGAGCGTGATTTTCCAGAATGACTTTATCATTTACATTATTACCAGCAATGTATGAGTGCTCCAACTCTTCAGCAACCTTGCTAGTATTTCTACATGGTTAGTGGTGATGTACAACTTTTCAGGTGCTTATTTGCCATCTGCATAGCCTCATTGGCGAAATGTCTATTCATCTTTTGCCTATTTTCTAATTGAGTATTTTGTCTTTTGATAATTTTTGCAGCTAAGTTTTAAGACTTCCTTTTACATTTTAGATGAAATCTTTGCCATATATGTTTTGGAGCTACTTTCCTTGCAGTCTGGATCTTGTCTTTTCATTCCTCTTTAAAGTTTTTGGCAGAGTAAAAGATTTTGTATTTTCTGTAACAAAAGACAGATTAACAGGAGGAAAACAAACACAAGTGCAATAATGAGGCAGTGGATCAGAATGCAAGACCTCAAAACATGCCACTTTGGCACATGCATTGTTTGGTGCTGAAAGTAATTAAAACCCAACTGCCAGAAAAAGGATTTTTCCTCTTACCTAAAATAATTTAGAGAGGAAGACTATATCAGAAGAGTGCAATTGCCAGAGATGATTTTTTTATATGGAGAGAACAATTCTTCCAACTCTATGAGATCTCCTCATGCTGGTTAAGTAATCAAGACAGCATTGGGTGGTTTGACAGAGGACAAAGATGAATTTTAATAGCATGCACACAAAGGAGCTATGATGATTATGCAGTTCCCTCATTTTAGGGTAGAAGGGAACTAAATCCTAAAGCAATGCATGAGGTAAGAGGGTCCAGAGCAGCAAGAAGAGAGGAGGGGGGACTTCACATGATAAGGAGGGGATAACTTCATCTTAATTCTGAAATTTAAGACGAGTTTCTCAGAGAGGATATGTCTACCGGGAAACCTGCACCTGGCTGATACCCCCAAACTAAATTCTTCCAGATCATTAAAGGGGACAGTGATGACCTCTTTGACTAGGGGTTAGGCAAAGAAACTAGGAGAGGGCATGCATTTCTCTTTAGACTCTTTTACCACTGTCAGAGTGGGTATCTTGAGGAAACCAACTTTGAGAATCTTGTGGTGGTTTTATTTGAGCACCTTCAATATCAGAGACTTTCACCCGTTTACCATACATTTGTTCTTCTCTCCTTCTTATTTCTTCCTCCTTTTGGAAGCCTCAGACCCCTTCTCCTTAGCCAAGATGGTAGCTTCAATTGCTTATCATTGAGTGCTATACTTTTTATGAGGCTCCCTTTTAAAAATAAAAAATACAATGGAGGCATTTATGCCAGGGCCCACATAGCCTCGATACCTATCCTAATTTCAACTTTCCCCAAAAGTGTAACTCTGAACTAATCAATCTGGAGTTTCCTAATCAGCACTAGTTAACTTATGTTTGACTTTCCCTGAAGAAATGTTACTTTGCCAAAAGTAATCTTTCTTTTCTTTTGATAATAATCTCTGTCACCAGCTTTCTGACTGTGAAAATCATGCATTTTGTGCAAGCCTCATTGCAGTCCATTTCTACTCATGAGATGGGATATCCCCTGATTCATGAATTCTTGATTAATATCAATTATATCCCTAAATCTTTTTTTGATGGATAATTCCTCCCACTTAATTTTTTTCCAAAATTGTTTTAGATATTTTAAATCTTCTGCCTTTTATATAAATTTTAACATAAACTTGCTTATAACTACAAAAAACTTGCTGGAGCTGTTAAGAATTCATTAGGTATATCAGTTTGAAGAGAATTGATATCTCTATTGTACAGAACTTTCTAATCCATGAGCATGGTATGTCTCTCCATTTATTTAGAATGACTTTATTTCTTTTATCAGCTTTTTATAGTTTTTTTTTTACTGTATAAGTACTCTACAGGTTTATTTTATTGGAAAAATAAAATGAATTAATTTTCAAATCATAAGACAGAGCATTTTAAAATTAAATTAGTGATCAAAAATGAATGTTACATGTTTATCTTTTCTTTCCAAGGAAGTAAGAAAGATGGAATAGAAGAGAGACAATAGTAATGAGGAAGATACTCCATGGGAAAAGAGACCCCAGAGTGGGATAAAAAAGGATGAGGAGAGGCACCCTAGATAGTCTCCACTTACTTCACAAAGCTGCCAAAATGTACCCATGGTAACTACCAGCTCAGGATGAGACATGGGAACTTGTTATATAAATAGGAGATAGATGAACCCTTCACTAAGGAGGTGTTGTAAGAGCTTCTCAGTTTCCTATCCAATTATGAAAAGGTAACGTATATGAATTTAAAATCACCAATCACCTTTAGAAGGTGGTCTTAGAGAAAGTGTGATTTTGTAGAGTAGGAAGAGTGGATTGGGACCCAGGTGCAAAGTCTTCCCTACTACCTGCTGGGTGTTCGCTGGTGTTGGGGAAGTTACCTCCAAACGAACACTGTGTATCTTTTAGAAATTCACTTCTACAGGCAAATATCACCTCAATAAGACATGGGGGAAATAAGTGATGATTTGCCCATATTTGAAGGGATCACGGGAAGCAGTCAGAGAAGAGGATGGTAAGCAACCAGAAGAAAGCAAGTGTTCAACAGTGCTTCCTATGGGTGAGGCACTCTGCTTCGTGCTTCACTGTTGCGACTCATCAATCCTTGAACATCTCCATGAATGAAGTATGATTGTGATGCCAGTGTGTAATAAAGAAAATGAAGCACAAAGAGATTAAGTAAATTGCCCAAGATATTCAAGTTAGTGACAGAACTAGAGTGTGTGTTCTTAACCATCACAATATGAAATTTAGTTGGATGATAAATATAAGCCAGAAAAATAGAAGAATTGGTATCAAGTCCCCCCATACAGCAAGATGCTTCTGTTTCCCACCTGACCTATGGCCCTGGTTGGTGCCCCATTGCTGCTGCACAAAGAACTAAATAAAGGAATGTAACTACTGAAGATTTTTTTTTCCTGTGAGGGGAGATTTGTTGGAGAGGCACATAGAAAAATTCTGAAGTAATAGCAGGCTGGCATTCAAGAAGCTATAGAATAATCATTTTAACCAAATTGAAGTGTTGAGTCTAGAGAGTTAGACAAGAAAATCCAAAGGATCCAGGTGAAGTGACCCATTCAGGCAGGTAGTAAACTGAAGAAACAAAAATGATCAGGCAACAGCCAGTGTGAAGCCAAATGCAGCCGACTGTGTGCCTGTGGTTGTCTTCTGTGTGTCTTACTCGTGACTTAGTAAAGAGAGTTGTGCTGATGGCCAGCATGGCGCGCCATGGAGAAGCAAAAGAATAGGTGGCCATCTCAGTATTTTGCCCTTAGAGAAGAACCCCCAGTTCCATCACACCATATATAGAAAGTGCTAGCAGCACACACATCAGTGAGTCTTCTCTTTGACCCCTTCCGTTACAGTGATTTCTTTCTCCTTTTATTGATATTAAATAGGAAAACTAGATTCATCCTCCCAATGTGGGAATTGCACTTGCCCCGGGGGTGTAGCCTGAGGTGCTCTAATGTCTTGAGTACATTGCAGCCTGAGACTAAGCCTGAAGTTGTGTAACAACATCACACCCAGCTGCTTGGGGCTTCCCAGTGATACCCAGGGCAGCATTCACACATCTATTTCAGATCACAAAGGGTGAGAGAAATCTCCCTACCTCTCAGAACCTTTCTTTTGCAAAACATTGTTCTTTTCCAAACCAATGAAGTAGCCAGCATCCTGCCAGACACAGAAAACAAAAGTCAACAAATTCCTTGATCCTGCCCTCCCTCCCGCCCCCCCAAAATTCCTCTGATTTCCTCTGATTCAGCACATAATTGGAGCCTCTGGTTCCTTGTTCTTACTCCTTATTCTGCCTGAGATGTCTTACCCCTTCTTTCATAGAAATTACCTTGGTCACCTCCTCTGGGAATTCTGAGTGCTCCAGTGTTAGACCATGAGTCACTTATCTGGCCCTCTAGCATCCTGTGCTTACATCGTTATAGCATTCAGCAAATTATGTTGCAATCTCATATTTATTTTTTTCTTCCACTAGATTACAGCCCATGAGGGAAGGGACTGTGTTTGGATCAGGACTGATAATAAGTGCTCACTAAGGTGCTTATTTTGGGCTACCACAAACTCCTGCCAGGTGAGCTGATTGGGGAGGCCCAGGCAGATGAGCAAAGGTATCCCTCAGGAAAGAGAAAGGGCATGGCACTGATGTCAGACAGACCTGGTTACCAGGTTAGTCTTGCCCACCAGTAACCGAGTGATGTTAGATCTACTTAAATCCCATTCATAAAATCATTCATAAAATGACAATTACAACAGTAACAGTAAATAATAAAAGTATTACCTCTGTTTTTATTTCAATACCTCCCCCAGAATTAAAATGAAGATCAAGTGAGATATTCTTAGTGCTAAAAACAGAATTTGGTACATTCTAAAGTCTCGCTAGATGCTCAGCAATATACCTTCCCCTCCCTCATACCAGCCTGGTCCTTTGCTGCTTGGGTACATTTTGAAAAGCAAAATCATTAATATATTTAGAAGATCCCAAAATTCATATTTGAAGAAAACAAAATGGAATTGTTTTTCAAAGACAGCCTGCAATTGTGCCAGAAGCACTTAGTCATCCTTTATAAAGATGAGTAAATACCGATCATGTTATCTTCCGGAATGACTCACAGCAGTGGAGGGTCTCATTTCCAAGGGGACATGAGTGTTTCTCAAGAGCAATTGTTTTCTCATGAAACTCACCAGTAGGTGGCAGCCAAGCCAGAGACCCTCAGAGAGAAGTGCCGACCAAGGCTGATCCTCTTTCAGAGACCCTGCGGTTTTGAAGCAAATACCTGACTCACCCCGGGGCTGCTAGCCTAGAGAGTGACAAGGATTTATCTCAAAAACATGCAAGATATAACATCGCTGGGTCAGGAATAGTGCAGCAGACACGGTAAGCCTGTATATGTTCTCAGAAATAAAAAATCAATGCTGTCCACAAGAGCAGACCTAGAAAATGTTTTAGGCATGTGATATTAAAGTTGACCCAATACAATAAAATTATATTGCAATAACATTACTAGCTGTGTGTCTCCTCTGCTTGAAAATCCACCATGACCTCATCAGGTTTTTTACCCAGGGGTAGGGAGGCTCCGTGCAAACCTCTAGGGCATACAGCAAAGAGAAAGAACATCCAGGGGACTGTTGTTTGAATAATGCAAGGTCAAGTTCGATGGAAGCCGCTATCCAGTGGTTACATGGAGAAGACAGAATGGAACATCATTGACAGGGGCTGAAGTTGTTTTTTAATAACAGAAATGTGTACATAATGAGAACAGCAATAACAAAAATTAACTTGAAAGACAGTTTTATGCACAGAGCCATCTGCCTTAGGAATATTATCTCATTGAGCCCACATTACCACCCCATGAGGAGGGAATTACTAATAACCTCACCTGACCATATGCAAACTAAGGCTCAGAGAGGTGAATCATGTGTCTTAAGACACACAACTGTAATCCAGAGATAGGGTTCCAACCTCAGCAATCTGACTCCAGAGTTTTCAGAAAGTCTGAGGTGGTTGGCAGGACTCCTAGACCCTCTGACGTATTCTTTCCCTCTTCTTCTCTTCCCCAGTGCCCTAGACTTCTTGGCAAACTGAACTGCTTGTAGAAGGGCAACTTGCTGGCTGGTTGGACATTCTAGCAGCTGGACATTCCAGCAACACTGGATGTGGGAAGAACCAAAGGACAACCAGATCCATCACACAGGTGTGCGCTGCTGGCCTGCCTTGTCTGGGCGCACGTCAAGGCATTCACTTTCCATGACAGGAACCTTCATGTTTTGAAATCTCCAGCCCTAGGGGCTTGGGGCTGAGTGACTCTGCTGGGCTTGGGCTGGGAGGGGGAATTAGTAGGCTCTACTGCCTTCCAGGTCCAACCCTAGTCCCAGCTGGCCTGGGAGGAGAGAGCTGAAAGTCCCGTCCCCCCCCCCCAGGACAAATCAGGTCCGGGAGAGGCCCCCAGCATGCCTCTGCTGCAGCTTAGACTGCTGGCAGGGGTGCGGGCAGGGCATATCTCATGCCACTGGGGTCATGGGGTCTAGGGGTCTTGGCTGGGGGAATTGGCCTCCCTTATTTGGGGGGAGGCTGGGCAGAACCCCAGTGGCTTAGAGCTGGGAGAGGGGATTTGTAGGCCCTGTTTTCTAGGCCCAGCCCTGACCCAATTCAGACTGGGAGCAGGGGTTGAGTCCCCCTTGAAAGGCCTGACCCTCTGGGGAGCCCCCCAGCAGGGAATAGGGTAAATCCTACACCACCACGCTCTCAGGATCTTAGAGTCCTGGGACTCTACCCTTTCAGTGCCTGGGGGTGAGAGCAGGGCACCCAAGGAGCATGAGCTGGGAGAGGGGATTAGGTTCTGCCTTCTGGACCCAACCCAGTGAGCCTTGTCAGCTGAAGGTGGGAGCTGAGGTCCTTTCGAACCACGTGGACCCTTGGAGAGGAGCTCTAGCTCACCTCTGCCATGACCTAGGCTGCTGGTAGGGGGTGGAGCGAGAATGCAGGAGGAGGGAAGGGTGAGCCCTATGCCACCGGGACCTCAGGGTCTCAGGGGCTCCAGACCAGGGATCTCAGGTTGGGAAGCCAGTCTCTGCCTCCACATGGGCAGGGGTCAGGGGGTGGAGCCAGACACCTCTGCCAGGGTATGGGCTAGGTTGGAGAGGATCCCCCCTCTGGTTTACTCCAACCCAATAGATCTGCATTAGGAATGAAAAAGTCAGTCTCTCCAGCTGTATTATATCTTCAGATATAATACACCACCTGGGTGGGATAAGCACTATGTTGGAAACCATTGAAACAGGAAGGTGAAACCAGCAATTGAAGTGACCTATCACAGATTTCTACCCTCATGGTCTCTGGCACTGGGGAATCTAACCCCAGGGTCCACAGCAGCATGCAACATGAAAAATGCTCCCTCCTTTACCAATCAATGGGGGAAGAAAGCCACCACAAGTGATTGTGGCTCCATGGCAAAGCTGCCAACAAGAGAGAAGAGTGGAGCTCCACCAACCACCGGGGGAAGTCTGTCCCAGCAACGAACACCTCACTACCATTGACTGGAGTTGCATTCCCAAACCTAGATGTCAGAACCATATGGCACAGAACCAGCAACAAGTGACAGAAAGGATCCTGGAGAAGTGCATCACATATCTGCCCCATAAGTTCCTAACATGCTTTGCCTGACTGTCTTCCTCAGCCACTCCTGGAGATCTGAGCAGCCTCATCTGTTTCTGTCCAGGAGCATAAATCCACACCCAGGAATAAAGGACATAGTTCTTAGAAAAAGAAAAGACCAGCAGGCCATACATAGACCAACAGCTTGCAGTGAGGAGTTTGGAGGGGTAAGGGGGTAAGGGGGGGTGGGCTGGGGAATAAAGGTTACAATACAACCATGCAAACATGACCAATATTGTACAATAATTACAAGATTAAAACTTTTTTTAAAAAAGAAAGAAATCTCCAGCCCAAACAGGCTTCGACATTGTGACTGCTGAAATACAGTGCTGCTTGGCTTGGAGACTCCAGAAATCTCTCTTCTCCAAATTTCTCCTTCCTAGGTGGGGTCCCAAGCTCCACAAGCTCCCTTAAACTCTCAGACTTTGCAACCGCCCTCTTGGCCACTTGTCCTGGCTCTAGTTTTCCCCTTCAAACTCAGTTCAGCCATCACTGTCTCTCCAGAACTGCATCGGTTGTCGCCATTGTGTCCCGTGCCCTCTTCCCTGTCCCAAAGCATTCTGTGATAAGTAGCACGCTTCTCCCTGACAGCACTCTTTCTCATGTGCTTGCCTCTCACAATAGATAACGAGCTCCTTCAGGGTCAGGACTGGCCCTAGCTCATCTTTAACTGATACTCCAGTCCAGTGCTTGGGACAGAAGAGAACTTCATCATTCTGAATGTTTACCAAGTGAATGAATTCTTAGACAGTTGTCTGGTCTCAGGTTGGAGGGTGGAACACTTTAAGCCCACAAAAGTGTTTGCTTAAATGCAGGAGAAGATTCTATACAATCTCAGTCTGGCCTCCAAGTAGTAGTCACATTCCAATGTAGTCACATTCCAAGACAGGATAAGAGCTGGGTTGCCATCAATTTTGCAGAGGGAGTTCAAAGAACATCTAGAGGTTCAAAGTCATGCTGGGATTTCCTCCAGAGCTTGCAAGTGCTTGACTGGGGGGCCCCTTTTATAGCAAGGATGGGGGAGAGGTTCAAGCTCTCTGATCCCCATCTAGATGCATCCTCTGTTTAAATAACGGCTAGGGATTCCTCCTGAGAAGAGCCGGGCCTTTGGAGGGTTTGCTTTATTGACAATTAACATTTAGGTCATTTGTCTTCTTTTAGCTGTGTGGCTTACAGGGCTGTAGCTTAGCACCCATTGCCCAAAATCCCCTGCAGAGAGAGATGCACACAGTTTTAAACTCTAGAAATGTAGCAATTTAATGTCAACTCATTGCTCACAGTGTCAATTTAGTGCTCTCTGTGGACTCAAAACCACTGCAACAATCTTGTCTTCCTGTAAGAAATATCTTCTGAAATTAGGCTCTCCTGAGAGCCTCCTGAGTTTAGAGGATGCTTCCAATGAAAGTAAAATAAAATACCTATTTATTGGTCCTGTCTGGCCAGAGATTTAAAAAATAGATTGTGAATATTTTACTGCTTACAGTGGAGAGACTAATAGAAAAGACATCCATTGTCTACAACACAGCTTTGTCACATGTTAATATTTTGTTCCTAAATTATGTTTAAAGTAAATTACAGATGCAATTAAAGATTCCAAGCCCTCTCTTTTTTCAATGTCTATCGTTCTCTGTATTTGTCAGCATTGACTACTTATGTATGGATACATAAGCAAAATTTAATATTGTTTTGAGCTAGTTTTTTTTTTTAGGTTGCTTGTATTTTCTTTTCTTTTTTTTTTTTCATTAAATGTATTTATTTATAAATTTCACATCATTGCAATCCCAGGGACTTACCCCCCCACCCTCCTCTCCATCCCCCCCTTTCCCTCCTGCTCAAAGTTGTGCACTTGTTTTGAGCTAGTTTAATAGCATAAACTAATGCTATTAATGAAAATGGCTGCTTTCTTTATTCTGCAGTTAGTGAACACATAGTTAAGATATTCTTATTTTCTGTAGGAACAATACCAGAGGGAATTATGAATAGTTTACTAACAGTCTCTCAAGAGAAAT
The DNA here is from genome assembly GCA_004024945.1 of Uropsilus gracilis. NCBI lineage: Eukaryota > Metazoa > Chordata > Mammalia > Eulipotyphla > Talpidae > Uropsilus > Uropsilus gracilis. The sequence goes on from PVHY01009652.1 coordinate 40,621, forward strand.
GTCTCAGGAGTAGAACTGATGAGTTATGGGACTAGATACTTTTAACTTTACTAGAAATTGCCAAATTATTCTTTAATGTGGTTGTGTTCATTTATATGGACAATAATAATAGCAGAGTTTCCATTTTCCATGTCCTTGCCTCCTCTTTATAAGAAAAATTTCAAATTTATAGAAATATTGACAAAGTGAGACAAAGAGCACATGTATATATTTAATCTTAATTCAATAGTTAATAACATTTTACTACATTTGCTTTTCTTTTTCTTGCTTCAAAACTTTCCATTTATTATTTCCCACATTTCAGCATGGATAGGTACATTTCAGCATGCACATAAATATATTATACATATAATACACTATATAAATAATGTAATGTACTCATGCCATTTATTGAAGAGTCTATCTTTTCTAATTGATTCATGTTGCCACCTCTCTCATCTATCCAGTTTCCAATAATAGCATCCTACTCTCTCTGCATGAGAGCAGAATGGGTAACTATAGATGAAAGACATTTTTAACTCTACTGGATATTGCCAAATTGTTCTCTAAAGTGGTTGTATTGATTTAAACTGTAAATAACAATGACAAAGCTTTTGTTTCTTTATGCTGTTTTCAAATCTTTGGGGGAAATTCTTAATCTATTCCTAAGCCAGTATCACATTATCTTAGTTAGCCTCACCTCCCCAACACATGGTTTTGTTGGGTAAGAGGTCTCTTCCACCTCCTGGTTCCAAGAAGAGGATGAGAGATATGTGGGTCAAGTCAAACCTGCTCTGCTGTGCCTTAGCTGACTCCTATCCCCACTCACACCTACATAACCTAAAAATGCTTAATGATGACTGTAACTGAGATTTGGGGTTATTGAAATGTACCATTATGAGGATATTGTGAAGATTAAATGAGCAAAATTCATGTGAAGTCTTTGGTACAAAGTAAGCAGATGCAGTAGACGTAAACAAACTATTTTTACAATTTCCGTTAATGGCAGTCAATGAGCTGACTCATTCAAGTTGAAGACCTGGAGCTCATCACTGATTCCTATATTGTCTCTCTATGTGCAGCTATCAAGTCCACTGATTCTACTTCCTTGATATTTCTCATACTAGTTAGTCCTCCTACTCCCTGCTGCTCATGCCCTAGTTCAGGCACCATTTGTTTCTATCTCAGTTTCTGACTTTTCCATAGCTCTTCTTATCTTCTAATCTTTTCTTCATAGGACTATTAGAATGATATTCATAAAGCAAATTTATTTATGGCAATAGACAGCCCTAAGACTTTTGAAATAGTACACTTACTAGATGAGTGGCTTTGAATAACTACTTAATATCTCATGCCGCTTTCCTGATCTGTAAAATGGGAATAATTACAGTAACCCTTATACCTGTGATGAATGTATGGTGTAATTCATGTGTAGTACATGGTGTGATGAACCTTCATGATACTTACAGTAGTCCTGTGATGGTTGTTACGTCTCCAGTATCATCATTTTTCTTCTTAACAACATCCTAAATCTCAGCCATGTGGTTTGTGCTGATCACAGCCAATATCTAGGACTGAGTGACAACTAATTTGAGCCAATCAGAATATCCCATCTCTTTAAATCAAACTGAACCAAAGAGAGAGAAAAAGGTTATCTCTAGTGATTCAATTTGCATTGCTGAACAAAAGACTCTTCCTTCTTTGTTGAGCCTAAGCAAGTATATTTGCAGTTTCAAAAACCATCATTGAGCATTTATGAGGAAGCAACTCTGTAAACATCAAAGTGGAGGTTCAAAATGAGTGACACGGCAGAGAGAGTGGTTCAAGCACCACGTGAAGCTAATTCATGATGTTTCTTGGTCTTATAGATTTGTTTTATTATTTAGGCTAGTTTTAGTTAGTTTGTTTGTTTTTCTGCTACTTGCAACATTGTCTGGCATAAAGTAACTGAAATGAGTTCTTGAACACCTCCTTTTCCAGAGCATTAACCGTATCTGACTTTCTAGCCCTTATGTCATGATGGTTCGGATGCTAGTGCCTCCAAAGACCATCTAGAGCTTAAACCAAAAGACAGAAAATATTCTGTCCCCTTTAACAGACAGGTGAGTATAAGACAGGACAGTGAAGAGGGAAGGCCATGTGAAGGTAGAAGCAGATGCTGAAGGTATGCAGCTGCAAACCAAGGCAAGCCTGGAGACACTAGAAGCTGCAAGAGTCAAGAGAGGATGCTCTCCTAGAGTCAGAAACATTTTTATTTCAGACTTCTGCCTTCTAGAACTGTGATAAACTAAGTTTATGCTCTTTTAAGTTACCAAGTTTATAGTGATTTGTCAAGAAAATAATGAACCTTTCTTGAGTGGACATATCTAGAACTACCCAAATGAAAGGCCCCTCGTGTCTGGGAATTCCCACCCTAGAGAGCAGTGTGAGGATATTTCTTCACAAACCCTACTCAGGATGGTTCTTCTATCTATATGGAGAGTACAGGATTACTATCTATCTCAGTGGGTTCTGAAATTTGTCTCAGCTTTTTTTATTTTTCTCCTTTAAAGTTTTTAAACCAAACTTATTTACCAGTTTGTCTGCCACTGTGATGGTTTACACCTACATTTGCAATGTTATTAATAGTATCTTCTCACTTTCAAAGAGTCCTGATTTGGTCAATTAATTCTATGTTCACCCAAGGTTCAATTCTCGTTAATGAAATCTGTCAGCTTATGCCAAACTCATTGTGGATAAGATACCAGTCATCACCTTCCTCACACTTTCCAGTGGCACATGCCATCCCGGAGTCCTGGTTCTATAATGTCCCTGACCACATGTTTCTCCATCCATGATGGATGGGGTGAGTGACTGCCTGTCCAAGTGTACTACAACATCAGCTGAGCAGAAGCAGGTGATTTTTCTCATTCATTTCAAAAAGATGTGTTAGACATACTAAATTCCCCTCTCAGGAACTCGAAATTGGAAAATCAAGAGACTTGGATCACATCTATAATGAAAAAGTGGGAGGCAACTTTCAAGACTTGAGAAATGAACTGTGTGTTCCCAATGGGAAAGAAACCGCAGTCCTCTTTGTCCACCACTGAACTCTAGGGAGCACCCTTCACACAAAGCACCCTGGGGCTGGCGGCCCTTAAAGCACTACAGTAACCCTGACTGCCTTCTCTTCCAGTTCCCATTGTTATGTATCTCTATTAATGGTTCGCAAACTCTTATTCATTAGAATGACCTGGGAAGTTAAAAAGGAAAAACAAAAACAAAAACAGATCCTCTGTCACACCCCTGACAAAATAAGTCAGAAATTCTGGAGTGAAATGCAGAGCTCTGCAGTTTTTAAAACTCCTCAGGTAAAGTCAGTGTAGCCTAATTTGAGAATCACTGATAATGCTGCTTCAGACCTGTTGTTGAAGTCATTTGAGTGGGTCTTTATTGCAACCAAAAGAGCCATATACTATACTCCACTCTGCCGGTCCTTTTTGGAGGGCTTGGCGCTTCTCTGGTGCTCTAGATGAGAAAATATATGGCCTATGACAATCTTTTTATGGACCAGCTGTCACTCCTTAGCTAGAAAAATCTCATGCGTTTTGCCTGACACTAAAGAGTGAGGTAGTTAAATTGCTGGCTAATTTCATGAGATGTTTGAATAGCTCTTTGCATGAAAATGAGAATTATGTAAAATAGAATCTTGTTTTGTTCAACTCTCCTGCCTCATTCCTCTCGCTGCTTTGTAGACAAGATGAGTCATCATTCAGCTACAACTAGACTGAAATTTCTTTTAAAACACAGCAAAAGTTGATTGTATATATATTTTTTTCTTCTATTATTTCTTCTTACTGGTTTCAGCACCCTCATTTTCTACCATGTTTTTGTCCCTATGCCTGGATATAAACATTCCTGTTTCAGCAGCAGCAGCTGGCAGATGTCTATGGTTTATAAAAGAACATGGGGACGTAAGAACTATATTTGGAAATGGCCACTTTTAATGGCAAACTGACTCATGCTCTGGAATTTATTAAATGGACATGGAGGAACATTCTTTTCTGCCCACTAGATAACTTCCTCTTTTATTTGCTGAAAGAATCATTGATAATTTGTTGTTATTAGTAGCATCCGCCCACCAACACCTTTAGAAAATAGTTTCAGTGATATGAAACCAAAAAGAAAACTCTCAATTTAATGACAAACAGTACCTATCCATAGCCAGACACTACCAATGTGACTTGTGTAGTCTTTCCTGTGAAAATGTAACAGAAAAAAGTATGAATTAAACATTTTCCAGTTAGATTTGTAGACTTGAGCTCAGCTTTGAAACCCCAGCTCCTGTTCGTAACTCTTAACTCCTGGATTGATTCAGAGGCTTGAACCAGGATGCCAGTGGAAGGAGAACTGTGACTCTGGACAAAGTAGTCTAGTGAAGGGAAATGTTTATCAGTTTTAGACACTTCTCCATACTTTCTATCTTTGCTTTGATAACTGCTCTTCTCACCTGCGTGGTGACCATGTTCTCATCCTTCACACTCAAGCAACACCTCTGCAGTTGGTCGGTATGGACTCAGGATTCAGTGTTATTGCTCTTATTCTCTTAAGTTCATGTAGCCATGGCTTGTCTTTCTCACTAATTTAAAGAACCTCTGAAGATGGAACTGTTTCTTTGATGCACCCCTCTACGCCAAGCTCTATAAAGGAGGCTGCTGGAACACAGATGGTACTTAATAAATCAACAATGAACTCAGAAAACTATGGAAATGATATCAAAAGGGTAAGCAGAAATGAACAATACTCGACAGTATGCACAGCATTTAAATACACTATCTCATTAAATCTTCTTAAAAGTCTCATGGGGCAAATATGAGAATATAGATACTGAAGGTCTTTCACTGCTAATAAGAGGCCAAGATGCGAGTCATCTCTGAGACTTTCTGACTCCCAGTCACATTTTCTTTCGACTCTGTGATTGCTGGAGTAACTCTAAAAACTTTTTAAAAACAGAACCCTATATTCCTTTTCCTTAAATAGAATGTGCTAATAAGTACAGTTCACTTCATTTTAAAATTGCTATTTTGAAGATATTAGCTTAGTTTTAACCTTTTATTTGCAAAATGATTTACAAGTATAGGTATCACCAGTGCACAATGAAGTGGTTTTCTTCAGGAAAAAAGGGAGTTTGACTCATGTATGAATTCATTATAATTAGTAAATTAAAAACATCAAGTTTCATGAAGTAGGAGTTCACATCACAGTGGGTTTCACTCAAACAATCGGCTTGCTGATGCTAAACAAAGCATGCCAGCACCTCTCAAAAGCAGATACATTCAGCAGTAATACCAAAGATGATCCCAATGCAACAAGGACTAATAGAATCACCCTATTTATAGATGATCCTGGATGGGTAATAGCATTAGTAGTGAGAATCATCACCACTTACCATGAGTCAGAGACTGTGTTAAGTATTATGATACTCAGCTCATTGACACCACACAGCCTTGAAGAGACATCTGTATATCTGTGCTCATAGCAGGATTTTTCACCGTAGCTAAAACACAGAATTAACCTAAGTGTCTACCTCTGGATGAATAATCACAGTGTGCTCTCTACAAACAGTGGGATATTATTTAGCCTTAAAAAGGAGGAAAATGATTATGATACATACTACAGCACAAGTGAATCTTAAAGACGTAATGTTAAGTGAAATAAGACAGATACAAAAGGACACATACTGTATGAGTCCACTTATATGAGGTTACTTGAAATATCCAAATTCACAGAATCAGAAAGTAGAATGGTAGTTACAGTTTAGGTTATGGGTAAGGGTTCTGGGGATAGGCAGAAATGGTATTCCAGCTTATGAAAATGAAGAGTTCCAGAGATGGGTGGTGGTGATGGTTTATACAGTTGAAAGTGGCTAAGATGGTAAGTTTTCTTTTACATGCATTTTATTAACATAAAAACTTGATTGAACAAAAAAATTGAAAATATAGGTCTATTTGGAAAATATGCAGAAAAGGGAATTGAAGGATTTATTTACACACTTTTAACAATAGTGGTTGCCTCCAGAGTGGGGGTGGAAAGGAACCAGGATCAAAGAGGTGGGCCGATGGAAATTGAGCCTTATTTTTAATGCAAAATAGATGCCTACTGACTTTTCTGCTCCTCCTCTTCCTCTTGGTTCAGTTCTAAACCCCAGTCTACTATGAATGCTTCTGATTGGCAGCCTCTGAACCACATCTTGAAGCCTGACGACAAGGAAATGTGGGGAATGTCCATTTTAGCTTTCCACTTTCCCATGTGGTAAAGGGAAAATGTTAGCAGGATGTTGAGCTTTTCAATAAACACAGTGAAAATTTTTAAAAATTATTGATTATATATATTTTCTTGCATTGTTGTGAACTCCAAATTTCCCTCATCACCATGTCACCCATGAACAGTCATCATATTCACTTGTGCTCATCCTTCACCTGAATTCACCCTTCCTCCCTCCTTCTCCCTTTCTGTATACTTCAGTTCAGTTATCAGTTGGTTAATTTTAACTTTTTCTTGTCCTTTTGCTTGTTTCCCCTATATTCCACATACAGGTGAGATGATCCACTATTTCTCTTTTTCTTTAGGACTTATTTCCGCTAACATGATTCCTTCTAGGTCTAGCTATAGTATAACAAATGCATCAAATTTGTCTATTTGATGGCTGAATAATATTTCATTGTATAAATATATGACAACTTTCTGATTAATTCCTCTGTTTGGGGGCTTTTAGGTTGTTACCTTATCCTGGCTATTATAAATAATGCTGCAATAAACATAGAGTATAGGTGTCCTTTTGAATTAGTGTTTTTGTATCCTTTGGGTAGATTCCCAAAAATGGAATTGCTAAATTGAATGGTAGCTCCATTTTTAGTAGTTTCAGAGTTCTCTACAAAGCTTTCCATAGTGGCTGGACCAGTTTGCATTCCTACTAGTAGTATAAAATTGTTCCTTTTTTCTCTGTTATCAGGGCTTGTTTTTGCCCATATTTTTAAATTTGGACCATCCTTACTGGTGTGAGGTGATATCTCATTGTGGTCTTGGTTTGTACTTCTCTGATTTTAAGTGATATTGAGCATTTTTTCATATGCCTTTTGGTCATTTGTATTTCCTTATTGAAGAAGTGTCATTTAAGCTCTTCTGCCCACTTTTTGAGTGGGCTTTTACTTAAACACAGTAATATTCTGGACAAAAAATGTTTTGGCCAAGTTGCTAAGTAAAATCAAACTAAAATGTAAAGTATGAAAGTATAAATCACAAAGGTTTTTATATGTCTTCTTAATCCACAAAGTCAACTATCACCTGAAACTACAGCAGTATAAGCATGGGAAAGAACCTGCACCAAAGAAGATCTTGACTGCTTTTATAACTCATATTTCTGTCATCCTCCCAGAATGTTCTCTATCCAACCAAGTGGACAGCCTCTCATCTCCATTTTGGATGTTTTGATTCTTTGTCACAGAGAAAGTCACCGCTATGAAATAAATCACTTAGATACACATCTGGGGACAAAGATTTTCATCACCAAGTAGTTTATTATCGCAAAATACATTTTTTTAAAGGAAAGCTTTATTTATGTATTTGTGAACTGGTAAAAAAATCTAAGCAACATTTCAAAATGTTACGATTATTTTGAGGATTTTCTTTATAGTTCCTTTTTGCATTTTCCAAAATTTCCACACTGCATCTGCATTAGTTTTATAGTAATCAGAAATAGTCATTTGCATTGAAAAAATGACAAGTGCAGTTTCTCATTCCTATGGCCATCTCCCATCACTCTTGCTACCCCTGGTGTGGCGTGTCATTTCTTTACAGTATTCATTGTCCAGAAAGAAACTTCTCTCCTTCTGCTTATTTCCATCTTGTCCTCTGTGTCTGAAATCATTTCATTTCTGTTGAGGGCAGTTCCCTTCCCACTCTCACCACCCACCAGGGACTTAGCCGATAGGATTTAAAGATGGAAAGTTGTCAGTCATTTAAGGTTAGCCCTGCTAGCAAAGACCATGAAGCAGAGAGAGGGAATACTTGGATCTGAACTATACACAGGCACAGTCTTCATCCCACACCTACCTAGATTACCTTCCCCTTCCGGAGCTCTCCAGAAACACCTGGGGCAGCTCCTAGCTCCAGAAGCTACTTGAAAGCCAGTAAGTGACTGATGTGGAAAGTGAAAGAGCATGAGCTGCAAGGACCATGCCAGCTCCCGGCCAGCATACCCACAGACCCTCTTTGCTATGTGTATTTAGGTCCCTAGAACAGACCCTCTGCTGTCTAGTAAGTCTTGCCTGGTTGGCCACTATTAATTTAATTTCTCTGGATCAAAGACCCAGCTCACAGTTAGAAACTCTTTACTCCTGTTTGTGTTTGGATAGTTTCCTGGTAGCAGGAAAATAGGTCTCCTGACAAGCTGGGTCAGAAAGTAGGCTATCTTCTGCAGGTTTTCAGGTGCTCAGAGATTATCAGTAATAAGGGGTGGCTTTCTGCACCCCCACTGGGTGTAGCACCCTCTGGGCAGCTGGTTCCTTCATGGAAGGAGCAGAGGAGGCAAGACATAGCAAGGTTGTAAGTGGGAATCCGGACTTGAAGCACTAATGAACTTGCTGACTGAGAGGTTTTTGTAAGGGAAATATTGCGAAACATTCACCTGGGGTGCCCAGAGCAAGATAAACCTGGGCCACCAATGGTGTTGGTGGCTATCCTGACTAAGCTGGCCCTTAGCTGGCCAGCAGTCCGAGAAGCTGTTCAGCAGCCTCCAGTGCTCAGAACACAAAGAGCAAGATGAGATGAGGAAAGGAACAAGTGGCAAAGACTTTCTGAGGAACTTCTACCTGGTGCCTGGAACAGTCTGAGGGCCAGGCCTCTCCTGGCCTGAGAGGTGCTATCCAGTAGCTAGTGGGGCAGGAACAGCTGAATCCAATAGGTTTGTGCTCAACCAGGTGGAAATATCACAGAGTTAGTGAAGGAACTCAATGGAGGTGGAGAAGCTGGCAAGGATTTCTGTCTATGAACCAGTTGAGAAAAAGGAGCCTCTTCCAACTTATCAGGAGTTGGAGTGAAGGAGAAGAACTCGTGCAGTGTACACTCTACTACCTGCTATTAAGGTCCAAAAAACTATCCATATTTCTTTACTACTATATCTGTGGTCCTAAGACAGTATCTGAAACATCACAGCTGTTTATAAAATATTTATTGTCCAGAGAGAGAAAGAAATGAAGTGGAAAACTCTAAGTCAGAAAGTCTATAAGTGGGACATGGGCATTTCTCTCTTTAGCATGATCTGAATTCCAAGTCTCTCTGAGGATATGTCCTTTAACAAATTATAATAGCTTTGCAGAACCTGTTGCTTCGCTTTTGGTTTTTCATCTGCATGGGAGAGAGAAAAATTCTTAGGGTTCTTGCTAGGATTCAATGAGATAATGTATTTCAAAGTAGTGTGTAGTAATCTATAAATACTAACTTCTGTGTGAGATGTATGTTAACTATTTTTGTGAGATGAAGTGAAGATGACAGCCATGACAATGATGATGATGATGATGGCTCCTTTTAGAAGAAATAATGTGAAATGAAGAAATGAGTGCTGGAGAAGTTTTTATGTGGAACACAGAGCGATGCGTTGATGGATAGAAAGGTTCACAGAAGTCAGAGACCCGAGTGCAGGACTTTGCTCACCTGACTTGCATAATAATTATAATTTGTGTTTCTTAGCTTGGAGCCCAGGTTAGGAATGCACATTGAAGGCCAGGAGTATCTTTTACTTTGACTGCTTCCCCAGGCACCTTACTTAGTACATTGATCAAGCAAGAAATAAACATTTGATGGGGGAGGGAGGCAAAATGAATGATTTGATGAAAGGTGACATAGCTGCAGTGTGTAAAAAGAAATGAAAATATTAGTTGAGCAAAAGTATCACTTTGCTCCCTGGAAGTAATTTGTTCCAGCAGAATCAAAACTGACCTTGTCACTTCCTGATTTAAAAACTTCATTGACTTTTTAATCACAAAAAATCAAGTCCAAGTGCATTAGTAGGGCATAGATGGCCCTTCATAAACCTATGTCTCTAGTCTCATCGTCATCAGTCTATCTCCCCAAACCCAAAGTACTTCCACAGCTGCCTTTACTAACCCTACATTGTAATAATGCCAAGCTCCTCAGAGCCCCGCCTTGCCAAGGCATTTCAGAGCCCATTTCCTCCCCTTGGCACACTCCCTTGTGCCTGTACTGAGAGGCAGTTTCGGTGCTCTCCGTTCTGAAAAGTGCTCCCCTAGGATCCAGGAATTTATTCATTCATAGGACAAGTATTTCCTTAGTGCTTGCTATGAACCAAACAGCTGGGAATGCCAAACACAACAGTGAACCCTTCAGACCAGAGTTCTGGGTCCATGGAGGAGTCCCTGAAATGAGAGAGCAGAGAGAAATCAAAAACCCAAGAAACAAGATCAGTGTGCGTTATGTTAGGAAGGTAGAGTGAAGAGAGGTGAGGGCCTTGGGAAGGGGTCAAGAGTGCTGTTTCATGTAGGGTGGTGTCAGCCAGACTGGCATGGGGTTTTGCAGTAACAAACACCCTCTAGCGTCCTAGTGGTTTATGACAAAGACTTTTTTTCCAACTCATACTACATGTCCACTGAGGGTCAACAGGGACTTAGCGCCATATCCCTGACTCAGAAGATGGGACCAAATGAACACCTCTAATTGCCTGGCAGACACTGACAAAAATGAGGAAAACATGCATCAACTGTTAAGGATTTTACCTGGAAATGGTGCAAGTGTCATCTGCTCATAATTTCATTGGTCACAATAAGTCCCATGATCACAACTGAGTTAAATAGGACATGGCAAAGCAGTTCTACCATCTTCCTGAGAGGAGGGGGGCCAAGCATATGTGAACATCCCTCATGACTACTATTTTAAAAAAAAGAAAAGAAAAGAAAAACAGGAAAGAGACATTTGACCAGAAACAAAAAAGCAAGGAGTTAGTTGATAGACCTGGGGTGTGGGTAGTGTCATCTCTCTGACCGCTCAGGTCAAGTATTTAGTGTTGTCTTGACTATATGCTCCTGCTCTCACAGCTTGCAGCAAACCCCATCAGCAACAGCTTCAATCATCCAGACTTGACCACCACTCATGGCCTCCACCTCCAATTTAAGCCTCATCATCCCTGTTGATCATCCCTGTAGCCTCCTAGTTGTCCTCATTATTGCTGTCTATAGTTCTCACAGTCTATTCTCCCACAGCCGAGGGATCTTTTCAAATATAAGTCAGATCATAGCACTCCTCTGACAATCTCTCCTATGTGTCCCATCTTTCTCAAAATAAAGACCAAATGAACCTTGCAATGTCATGCTCAACCCTGTACCCAACCCCAGCTTAGCGCTCTCTCTCTCTCTCTCTCTCTCTCTCTCTCTCTCCCCACCCTCCGCCTCCAACAAACTCATCTCTCTGTGCTTTATTCATCCACTTTGGCTAATAAGTATGAGTGCCTACTGTGTGTTAGGTGCCAATCTCAGCCTTAAATACAGTAGTGAAAATACAGTCAGGAGCAAGTGCCAGTATGGAATTACAACTGTTTATCTTTCCATCTCCCTCCTCTCTTTACTGCACTATTATCTGTTTTCATGCCAGTCAGTGTATTTTTGCACCACTGTTTGTCATGTAGCTGATCAATATATGTTTGAGTGGAGGTTGAAAGTGGAGGTTTGGGCAGATAGCTGGAGCAAGAGGCTTCAGAGATGGAAGCTGTAGACCAGGCTCAGGGTTCCATGGGGCAGAATGCTTGAACCTCTAAGAACCAAGGTCACTTGCAAGGAGAGCTCATTGCAGAGAGCTCTATCTGAATTTCATCAGCATTTTCAGGGAGACTTTTAAAAATGAACAAACAATCTTTCTTATCCAAAAAAAAAAAAAAAAGCTCCCAAATCTGAAACAATTTAGTCTTGCTAGATGAATCAAGTCTAGGAAAGGAACAAGGTCCAAGTTGTACACAACAGCCACTTGACCAGCCAACAGGTGACAAAAGAAGATGGATCGATGAGATCAGAAATAAAAACAACACATTAATCACAATATTGAGAAGACTTTCAAAGTTGTATTTAAACTAATGTTTTTTTAAAACTTATAGTTAAAATTCTCAAATGTGAGCATATAATCTTTCACTTCCACCCATACCAATTTCAGAAAACCCAGTGTTAGTGTGTAACAAAAGTAGCTTATTAAATTGCAGGTTGTAACTTCTGTTGCCAAGAGAAATGCTAATGTTTAATAAAAATTTGGAAAAGAGATTCCTCCAGAAGACACAAGAAAAGAGTCAATAGTTTTCCCTACAAAGATGTTCCTTTCTCTTCCATATTCTCTATAAATCTGGTTAAATTTTTTTTAAATTGCTACAAATATATTTTTTACATCATTGTATACCCTGAGGTTCTCCTACCACAATTGTACACCCATCTGATTGGAAAAGACAGTCAAATCATCTTGCTGAATTTTATGAAGATGGAATTCCGTGGTTTGTTTTTCTGTTATCTTCTCCCACATGGTTGGGAAGTTTGCCCACTTGGTGCTGGTTGCAAGGAAGAAGACAGGGTAGTTAGCAGGAATGTGGGAGCCGCAAATTGAGTTAGAAAATCCTGGAACCCTTCCCTTCCTCTTGCCAAGCCTGCTGGGGGAGAAATGATGGCCAATCCATAATAGAAAGCCTGTCAGCAGAGGTGTATAGTCAAACAGTTTAGTCTTTTCTAGAGATTCAAGAATTCTGCCAAGTGAGAACATTCTGTATCTTTCCTGATGATTAAAAGAATATAGTATATTATATTATTATTGTGTATAATATATTGTATATGGAACAGCTTACACAATCTGTGCTGCTCAGAGCACATATGGATCTGTGTTTATAATTTTGTTCAATATAATAATTAGTTGTGTCTCACAAACCAACTGGGAGGTAAGCTCCTGATTAGAAAGCGTTATATCTACTTTTAAAACATAATGATATTAGGGAGGGAGAAAACAGGAAAGGGACAGAAACAAATGATCAAGATAGTTCACAGATGATGGGGAGGTGGTAGATCCCAGGGAACACATGATATAAATACATATACATATATATATGTATGTGTATAAAAAACAAAAAATAAATAAAATTTAAAAAACATAATGGCATTAGGTTATTGAAGCACCCTAAATGCTCATCAACAGAATCATAGGTTAAGAAGTGGTAGACATGTACAATGGAATACTACTCAGCTATGTAAAAGAAAAGTTGAATTCTTATCATTTGTGACAACATGAATGGAACTGGAGAGGATTATGCTAAGTAAAATAAGTCATGAATACTATGATTTCACTCATATGTGGAATATAAGGGGCTGGGGGACAACAGAATTGACAACCTTAAAGCAAAACAAACTCTGGAAATACAACTGTAGAAATGAGGCTATTTGAGGGGAAGGGGAGAAGGATGTGGGAAGACAGCAGGAGGGGTCATAATGGCTTCAGGTAAAGGAGGAAGTACACTTTGATGGTGGGGTGAGGAGGTGTGAACCTGTTCCCCTAAAACATGTAGTATCATACACCAATACTGCAACAATTTAAAAAACACAGTGATATTTATATAGGGTTGAGTCCTTAACAGAAGATTAACATCTGCCAAGTGAATGAATAATTGAATGAATAAATGGTAATGCTGCAGAGGGGTAACAGCTAGGGTGAAGAGCATCTTGAACACCTTGATCTGTCCTCTTTTTTGGATGAGTAATAGTTCAGGTACCATAGAAGCCTGTTTATTTTGGTTTTGGTGTATCAACAGTAGATTTCAAAAAAGACCTCCGGGAATGATTTGCTATGCAAAGAACAAAGCACCCAAATAAATGTTTTGGGTATCTGAAGAGATAATGTAAGCACTTCAGATGAGGCCACAATGTAACTTCTATGACATTTTCAGCTTAAAAACCTGAGGTGTTAGTTTAAAAACTTGACAGTCACATGGTAGGTGTTGAATGCAAACTTCAATGACCTGGAAGGTGTCTCCCTCCCTCCTTTTAGCCTTTGAGTCTCTGTTCTCAGAAGGTACCTACCAATAAAGGGGTTATTTTCAAGAGGATTTCAAGCTCTCCTGAGGAAGCCAGTCAGCCAGGTGATGATCTTCATGGAGAACATTTTCATGGGGGGGACTATTTTTATTGTTCCTTTAGTGATGTGTGTAACTCACTAGCATTACAGATAAGTCATCTATGGAAAGAAAAAAAAATCTCTTGCCAGCTGACACAGTTCTTCCCTGTTCCATGTTCTGCAGAGTGAACTCCCCCCATTACTCCCAGGGTCGGGGTGACAGTAGAGGCACTGATGCACCACAGTGCCCTCTGAATGACTCCGGCTTTGGAGAAGCACCCTTCAAGTTACAGGAAAATGAGAAGACATCAGAAGCATATCAGAGTGAGAAGTACTAGAGCTACTAGAGCACACTTAGGAGTTTAAGACAACACAAATACAAAAAAAACAAAAAAACAAACAAAAAAAAAACAAACCCAAAAAACAAAATAAACAAACAAAAAAGAGGAAAGATAGAGTATAGAAAAACCTCCCTGGGTGACCTGAAGCCATATTCTACCACAGACTGGTCTATACAGCTTCTTACTAGCTGTTTTGAGTGTATCTTCACTTTCATTCTGTTATCTCTAACTGGGTGAGAGTTTCTTTAAATTCTTTCATATCTTAAGTTCAAGATTAAAATGCCATCTTTTTTTTTTTTTTTTTTTTTTTTTTTTTT